>SMSR01006310.1:97054-111785 GCA_019453355.1 Ceratina japonica | reverse complement strand
GGGTAACGAGCGACCGGGGAAACGTTGAAATTTAAACGGCCGAAAACTGTTCCCAAAACGTGTCCCGAAATGTCCGAACGCTCGATCGCGTTTCATACACGGATTTCGCACGCAATTAATTTCATTTCTAGTTGAATCACGGTTTTAGAAGTGCGTTGAAAATAATTGTTTCGTTCTGTTTGCGCTCCTTGGAACATATTTTGTATACATAGAGGCATCGCCGCTCTCCTGCGGCACTCGGGATCGGGGTTACCGATAAAAGACGAGCGAGTAGAAACGGGAAGAAAAAGAGGAGAAAGCCCACTGCAGACATCTTTCGCCATATCATTCACATTTACCATTGACATAAATAGGAGAAGCAATACCGTGCCCGTCTGTTTCCAGCAACGTAATATTGTGCAAAAACCTATTCGCGTCGAACGCCCGCATGATTCAACAATTAAACGAATTTCTGTCACGTAAATAAAAGCGTAAATAAATAGAGATTAAATGGGGGCAGTTAAAATTCTGCAATAAAAAGTTTTAAAAATATCTGTGATTAAAATTATGCAATGGGAATGTGTAATGATTTATAAAAATGGATTGAATGTTGCCACTCCTATGTATAATGAGACGAATTTTGTTCATATAGATAGAAATAAAAGTAAATGGAGATTAAATGGGCAGTTAAAATTCTGGAATGAAAATCTGAAAAATATCTGGAATTAAAATTCTGCAATAGGAATATGTAATGATTTATAAAAATGGATTGAATGTTTCTAGTTGTTGCTACTCATATAATGAGACGAATTTTATTTACATAAATAGAAATAAAAGTAAATGGAGATTAAATGGGCAATTAAAATTCTGGAAATGAAAATCTAAAAAATATCTGTGATTAAGATTCTGCAATAGGAATATGTAATGATTTATAAAAATGGATTGCATGTTTTTAGTTGTTGCTACTCGTATAATGAGACAAATTTTATTAACATAAATAGAAATAAAAGTAAATGGAGATTAAATGGGCAATTAAAATTCTGTAATATAAATCTAAAAAATATCTAAATATCTGTGATTAATAAAATTCTGCAAAATAAACAAAATTCAATGAAAATAACAATTCAAAAAAATGAACTGAATATTTTTAGTTGCCATAACTATAACGAGACGAATTTTATTCACATAAATAGAAATAAAAGTAAATGGAAATTAAATGGGCAATTAAAATTCTGCAATAAAAATCTAAAAAATATCTGTGATTAAAATTCTGCAACAGAAATATATAACAATTCACAAAAATGAACTGAATATTTTTAGTCGTCATAACTATATCGAGACGAATTTTATTCACGTAGATAGAAATTAAATGGGCGATTGAAATTCTTGCAATAAAAACGCTGCGTAGAAGTGGGTTGAACATTTTTAGTTGCCACTCCTAGGTATAATCCTCTATCTACCTATATAAATATGGATATAATTCTTTCCTTTATCGTGGGACATAGTACATGAGCTATCTATATCTCTACCGTCTTGTTCGCTTAAACGGTTCTTTTGTTAACTTATCACGACTGTCAGTAGCATTGCCATTGCCACTGGCAATTATACATATACGGCCTAATATATAGCGAGTGGCTAAGCCGCCCAATGGTAGATAAATAAAGATCGAAATCTCTTTTTATTTCGAGCCAAATCTGTGCCGGACGCGAAAAGAAAAGGTTTAATCAATCGCTACTTTCAAATGATAAAAATGATTGATCGTAAGATTCGAGGATTCGCTGATCTCACATTTCTCTGATTAATCGTTACAGTTTTCCGAGGGATGAACCAGTCAATTAATGGTCGACAATAATTTATTAACACGCCGCGTTTAATGCGTGTATTTAAATAAAGAAATCGCGGATGTGATGGTGGAAAATAAAGAAGCATAATGCAATTAATGACTTTCAACTCGTTATTAATGTTCGACTTGGTATTTTTGTTTTTCCTATTTCTCGTCGGCGTGTCCTGTCTAGCCTATTATTTGCCAGCTACTAGGGCAAACAGTTATAATGATCTCGCGCCATATGAAATTATTAATTCGAAAAGCACCAAATTACGTCCTGACATTCCTGTTGACGATGTTTAAGGTAAATGACCTACGGATGATTTTTAAAATAAATCTGTATTACATAAATGTTTAGAAGTAAATATGTTCAGTCTTTATGTAAAGAAGTNTCAAACCTTTCCTCAGTTCGCAAGACGTCAGCAAGGTAAACGGATTGTCCACGAAGAGTCAACCGACCGGTTACTCTCATCCGGACATGACTTTGTTAGTGCAGAAGGAAAAGAAGGAAGAAGAGATTTATAGCAACTCGGCGAGGTATACGAATGCCATAATGACGAGACAATACTCGAATCCTCAGTTGCCTAATAGAAATCAAGAGGAGCAAAAGCAGGAGAGGAATTTCGAAGATAGAACCGAACGTTTGAAGACGAGCAGAGAAGAAGAAGACGAAGGGAAGAAAAATAATCCAGCCTCTTCCATAAAATTGAAACACAGTCTTCAGGGTCCACCGAAACCTCCGAGAATCCTCACGACTTTGAAGAAGACTTCGTTACTTTCAGATGAAGAGGGTAACAGCAGATCCGAACCTCCAGCGAAGCCACCCAGGTATACTAGATAATTAATTAATTAATTAAACTTTTAATTCGATTAAAATCAGGTTCGTGATACTGAATTATGCTTTACAGAAACTTAGTGAGGAACGGGCCGAGGGCTCGTAAGAACAAACCAGTCCAAAGGGCTCCTTCTAGATTATACAGAACGATGGGGACTGGGCCTATAATGAAGTGTTTCAACCGAGCGCAGTGTATCGGTCCAGAATTCGTAGTCAGAGCTAATCAGCCACCTAAAACGTTGTCCGTCGGTCAAATAAAGGTGAGTATTAAAAAAAAAAAATAATTTCCGGTACCGGGAATCGAACCCGAGCCTCCTGGGTGAAAGCCAGGTATCCTAGCCACTAGACCATACCGGATTCTCTGTGTATGGCGGCTTTTATTTCGGTTTTTTTGAATTGGGTGACATAATACTTTATAAAAATTAATATTTTTTTTTTTACAGACTGGAAATTGTGGAAGGATTATAGTGATAATGTTGACTGGACAAAGATTGGAAGTGAGCTGCGACCCGCAGAAGATAACAGCCGGCGATCTGTTCCAGGTACTAAATAACAAAAAAAGTTTCTTATTTGCATATCAACTAGTTCGTCGACTCTTGAGAATTCAATATTTCCGGTGGAGATGCTACGAGTCTGTAATGTGAAAAGTTGAATCGAACATGTCGAGGGGGTCAATCAAAAGTAATAAAGTTTGGAATCGATTCGAGAAAGAGAGTTAGAGTGTTCTCCTACAGATAAGAGATTCAATTTTCCGCTGTTTGACTGACGCAATCATTATACATATATATAACAATTTCAGGCTATTGTGAGGGAGGAGAGTCTAGATGAAAATTTCGCGTTAGGACTTGCAGTATTATTAGCAGGAGATTTTGCTATCCTACCTTCGGATTATAAGTTAAATAAAATAGCGCCTCCGGGATGGTTGAACGACAACGGTAGCAACAAAACTAAGATTCTACCGACGAATTTTATGCTCTACCTGAGAATACGATTTTTTTTACCATCTCTTCAAGGCATCAGGTACAATAATTAATTATTCCTTGCTTTAAAAGAGAGCTTCTATTTATTTCATTATTATTCATAGAAGCTGGGCTTCGAAGCATTTGTTGTATCTGCAANAAAATCCAGTATTAAAATTTGTACAGCTTTTATTTCGTGAACGAAGTAAATATCGTGATTCCTGTTTTTTCAATCAAATATTAATTCATTGATAAATTGTATCGTGAGATTCCTTGGAATTAAAGGATCCTCTTATTTTTTAAATCAAAATCCAGTATTAAAATTTGTACAGCTTTTATTTCGTGAACGAAGTAAATATCGTGATTCCTGTTTTTTCAATCAAATATTAATTCATTGATAAATTGTATCGTGAGATTCCTTGGAATCAAAGGAGCCTCTTATTTTTTAAATAAAAATCCAGTACTAAAAATTGTACTGCTTTTATTTCATGAATGAAATAAATATCGTGATTCCTGTTTTTTCAATCAAATATTAATTCATTGATAAATTGTATCGTGAGATTCCTTGGAATTAAAGGAACCTCTTATTTTTTTAATTTAAATCCAGTACTAAAA
Organism: Ceratina japonica; assembly: GCA_019453355.1. Lineage (NCBI taxonomy): Eukaryota > Metazoa > Arthropoda > Insecta > Hymenoptera > Apidae > Ceratina > Ceratina japonica. The sequence continues at coordinate 107,572 of SMSR01006310.1, read as the reverse complement.
ATTGTACAGATTTTATTTCATGAATGAAGTAAATATCGTGATTCCTGTTTTTTCAATCAAATATTAATTCATTGATAAATTGTATCGTGAGATTTCTTGGAATCAAAGAAGCCCCTCATTTTTTTAAATCAAAATCCAGTATTAAAAATTGTACTGCTTTTATTCCGTGAACGAAGTAAATATCGTAATTCCTATTTTTTCAATCAAATATTAATTCATTGATAAATTGTATCGTGAGATTCCTTGGAATTAAAGGAGCCTCTTATTTTTTAAATCAAAATCCAGTATTAAAATTTGTACAACTTTTATTTCGTGAATGAAGNGATAGGATGAATAATAAGAAATGGAGCAAGTGGTTAAATCGCGATGGAAACGAGCACTGAGTACATATCTCATTAAAAACAGTAGTAATTAAAGTACTCTTAAAAATTGAAAACTCAGAAGAATCCGTTTACAAGTACGCACTACGCTAACAACCACTCGTCCGTCGTTTTTTTTTTTTTTTAAATCGTCGAGTGATAAAAAGGGAGGTATGAAGCCGGGAATGCAATTGGCATGAAAGTTTCCTGAGAGGAGTAAAAATATAATTGTACGTGGAAGTAGGAAAGCGAGGTAAATAAGAAATCCTTGGAATCCATGGAATACGATTGAATCCGATGGAACATCGATTACCTCGCAATTTCCACTGCCGAGTCAGCCAGAAATTAGGCGCATGACGTGCCCGAGTGACGGAAATAGAAAGGGCAGAGCAAAATCATAGTGGTAACGAGATTATGGCAATTCCGGGACCGTGGCAAGATTATTCAATTCCCGAGCATCGATTCGGACCTAAAGAGCTTCCTAAAGAAGTTTTCTTAAATCCCGCGTCACCGTCGAACGTTTTCCGTCCATAAACTAGACTGAAATAAAACGGATAAAATACAACTACTATAAAATAATAAAATCTGTGCGAACGAAATTATTTTCTCTACGATAAGCGTTTTGTTTTTATTCAAAATTGATTTAGACGGAGGCGTCGTAAATGGTTCGACACCGGCACCGATCGTCACCCCGTACACGATAGAGCTGACACCCAGGGGTCGAGTTTTACTTCAAATCGCACCCCCTGAGTCGGCCAGGGCCTACCTGCCGCCGGAATATCGTCTCGGAAGAGTTTACTCCGATACCGATTCCGAAAAAGTGAGTAACAATTATTCTGAAAACGAAATTAAAAATATATCAGTGGGAAGCATGATTTAAAATTATTGACTGGTCCTTGATTTTATTATTTTAATCCAAGAATAAATTCTACACAAAATGTGTTCTAAATCAATGAATAATGTTATTATAATACGGTAATTCTTACTGAGAGCCTGAAGATTTTATTCTAAAAAAACGTGTATAAAAAATCTGTTACAGATGTGGATGTACTCGCTAGGAAGAGCTTTACTAGACACAACCCCCCGAGTCTCAGCCCTGACTGGCACCGTCTCGGTGTCACCCTCGTCAGCCCTTCAGAGCGTTCTAGCAGCGATGACAGAACCAGATTCTAAACGTCGAGCTTCCTTAATGAATTTATTAGACGTAATTTCCGAGTATTGTAGAACCCGTCTGCAGTCGAAACCGTTCACCCACATAGTGATGGACATGTATAGAGAAGTGATTAGGTCTCCTCAGTATTCCGCACGAAAGCGAGTCGCCTATCAACATTTGAATCAGCTTCAAGTACAGAATCCGCCGAATCAAATGAAGTACCCGGCTCCTAACCAGGATAGAAGTCCTTATCAGTGTCTCCAGCAGCAGAACGTAGGCCAGTACGACGTCCCGCGAAATCATTTAATGAAACCCGATCCCAGGAGTCTTCAGCAGTACCAGCAGACAGATCTCAGAGGCCAGGTAAAGGCTAATTTACAAAGATATCAGGGTCAAGATAAAGATAACGAGCTCTACTGTCGAAGTCAATGTAATCAATACGGCGGCCCCAGAATGAACCAGAAGCAAGGATATTCGCATAATTATCCTCGACAATTTCAAGAAGTCCCCGGCCAGGTTCACCATCAACAAAAACAACAGCAACAGCAGTTTAAAAAATACCGAGACGCACGCGAGGTGCCGCAAGAACCGCAGGCGTCATCGAAAATTCATTACCATTATCCGAGTCATCATAAAGCGAAGGGGACTCTGTTCAAGCTTCAATCGAGGAATTCGCATTCGCATCCTAATTTAACGAGTCTGTGCGATAAGCAGTCGCAGTTGAATAAAGAAGAGATCGGGGCGAATGTCAAGGTCGCTGGGAACCCGGTGAACTGTCATCAAGCGCGACGTAATTACAATCACTTGAGGACGAACTCCCAGCCGATTTGCACGGATAATAAATTGCAGCACACTAGGAGCAGCGGAAATTTGCCCTCGACGATCTACCATGAAGGGAACAAGCCTGAATACAATTCTGCGAGAGACCTTGGAAACGACGGAAGGGAATATTATAGTAATACGAATTATAGCGACCCACTTTATTCGTTGCCAGTCAAACCTTTCCTCAGTTCGCAAGACGTCAGCAAGGTAAACGGATTGTCCACGAAGAGTCAACCGACCGGTTACTCTCATCCGGACATGACTTTGTTAGTGCAGAAGGAAAAGAAGGAAGAAGAGATTTATAGCAACTCGGCGAGGTATACGAATGCCATAATGACGAGACAATACTCGAATCCTCAGTTGCCTAATAGAAATCAAGAGGAGCAAAAGCAGGAGAGGAATTTCGAAGATAGAACCGAACGTTTGAAGACGAGCAGAGAAGAAGAAGACGAAGGGAAGAAAAATAATCCAGCCTCTTCCATAAAATTGAAACACAGTCTTCAGGGTCCACCGAAACCTCCGAGAATCCTCACGACTTTGAAGAAGACTTCGTTACTTTCAGATGAAGAGGGTAACAGCAGATCCGAACCTCCAGCGAAGCCACCCAGGTATACTAGATAATTAATTAATTAATTAAACTTTTAATTCGATTAAAATCAGGTTCGTGATACTGAATTATGCTTTACAGAAACTTAGTGAGGAACGGGCCGAGGGCTCGTAAGAACAAACCAGTCCAAAGGGCTCCTTCTAGATTATACAGAACGATGGGGACTGGGCCTATAATGAAGTGTTTCAACCGAGCGCAGTGTATCGGTCCAGAATTCGTAGTCAGAGCTAATCAGCCACCTAAAACGTTGTCCGTCGGTCAAATAAAGGTGAGTATTAAAAAAAAAAAATAATTTCCGGTACCGGGAATCGAACCCGAGCCTCCTGGGTGAAAGCCAGGTATCCTAGCCACTAGACCATACCGGATTCTCTGTGTATGGCGGCTTTTATTTCGGTTTTTTTGAATTGGGTGACATAATACTTTATAAAAATTAATATTTTTTTTTACAGACTGGAAATTGTGGGAGGATTATAGTGATAATGTTGACTGGACAAAGATTGGAAGTGAGCTGCGACCCGCAGAAGATAACAGCCGGCGATCTGTTCNTTTTTTGAATTGGGTGACATAATACTTTATAAAAATTAATATTTTTTTTTTTACAGACTGGAAATTGTGGAAGGATTATAGTGATAATGTTGACTGGACAAAGATTGGAAGTGAGCTGCGACCCGCAGAAGATAACAGCCGGCGATCTGTTCCAGGTACTAAATAACAAAAAAAGTTTCTTATTTGCATATCAACTAGTTCGTCGACTCTTGAGAATTCAATATTTCCGGTGGAGATGCTACGAGTCTGTAATGTGAAAAGTTGAATCGAACATGTCGAGGGGGTCAATCAAAAGTAATAAAGTTTGGAATCGATTCGAGAAAGAGAGTTAGAGTGTTCTCCTACAGATAAGANCCAGGTACTAAACGAGAAAAAAAGTTTCTTATTTGCATATCAACTAGTTCATCGACTCTTGAGAATTCAATATTTCCGGTGGAGATGCTACGAGTCTGTAATGTGAAAAGTTGAATCGAACATGTCGAGGGGGTCAATCAAAAGTAATAAAGTTTGGAATCGATTCGAGAAAGAGAGTTAGAGTGTTCTCCTACAGATAAGAGATTCAATTTTCCGCTGTTTGACTGACGCAATCATTATACATATATATAACAATTTCAGGCTATTGTGAGGGAGGAGAGTCTAGATGAAAATTTCGCGTTAGGACTTGCAGTATTATTAGCAGGAGATTTTGCTATCCTACCTTCGGATTATAAGTTAAATAAAATAGCGCCTCCGGGATGGTTGAACGACAACGGTAGCAACAAAACTAAAATTCTACCGACGAATTTTATGCTCTACCTAAGAATACGATTTTTTTTACCATCTCTTCAAGGCATCAGGTACAATAATTAATTATTCCTTGCTTTAAAAGAGAGCTTCTATTTATTTTATTATTATTCATAGAAGCTGGGCTTCGAAGCATTTGTTGTATCTGCAAATTAGGCGATGTATACTCGAGCAGCAATTAATTTGTTCTTACAACGAGTTAATTAATTTAACCGGCCTGGCTTTACAAGCGGAGTTCGGTAATTACAACACAAGCGTAAGTAAAACAAATTCAAATAATAATCTGTTATCCGAATTTTAATAATTAATTATTGTTACACAGGAACACGGATGCGGTGATTATTTTTTATTGGAACACTACGTCCCCGAGACTTTTATTATTAATTTAGACAGTTTGAGTAAAAGCGAGGGATCTGAGGAGCTGAAATGTGTGAAGGCTCTCAAATCTCTTCTTCATCAGGCTCATCGCAATAGGAACGGTTTAGACTCGAACAAAGCTGAAGAGATGTTTATTAATCATGCTCAATCGTTGAAAGATTACGGCTTCCATTATTACATAGCGACTATAGACGTGAAGGATTTTAATAAAATAATGGGAAAGCAGAAGGGGAAGAAATCGAACGATAAGAAGTTTTGTTGCGATGAACAGAGGAAAATTGGTACCGATCAGGAGAATATTTATTGCTCTAAAGATAACAGTGAAGGATTGTATGAAATTCGGAAGGAAGATAACGACACGATTTATAGCGAGGGCAATAATAGACAGTATGAGATTAATAATAAGGATAGACAGTCGCAGGCGTGTAAAAGTGATAAGAGCAGAGAATCGCGGAAAGACGAGATTTCTAAGTCGGATTGCGAGAACTTGAGCGGCAGGAAAATTTTATATAACAGCGAGGATGGGAAATTAATCAAAATTAGTAAAGACGCTAATTACTCCTCTTCGAAGAATATTTACGAGGAAACTAAATGTACGAAGAAAGCGCACGATTCTTCTTCGAATAATAATAGCAAAAATATTGATAAGCATGGGAAGAGTGAAAAGAAGAAGGAGAACAATATATGGCTGGCGATTAATATTCAAGGATTGAAAATATTTGAAAGAGGCGGAGAACCGAGGGAGAGAATTGAATTAGCCCAATTTTACTGGAAGGACATCGAGACGTTAAGTTACAATAAATATTGTTTAATAGTTTATACGAAATTAAACAGCGGGAAACGATGCAAATTCAAATTGCGAATGGATCACAAAAAGTGAGTATTTCTCTCAGTGAATAGAAATACCACTATGTGTACTGAATTAATATTTAAATGCGGCTTTTATGCGGGATTCGTGTATGAAAGAAGTTTCCCTCCTTTTAATTATCATTTCTATTTCGTTTTGCAGGAGTTACTTCGCATTCAAGCTGACGTCTTTACATCACCAGTTTTTCCTGAGGCTTCGTTCCGAATTCACTTCCTCTTTACAAGAATTATCAAAAGGTATTCAGCACCGCGTATTCTCATCTTAAATGAAACACATTTCAATAAAAAATCGTTAAATTCTACAGACAATATAATTAGCAATCATTACTAATACAATTAATTATGTACAGAATTCGAGACACCAACCAAAGTGGAAGAAGAGAAGAAAACGAAATCACCATTGAAATTAAAATCGAAGTCCCACAACATTAAAACTAAATCTCAGGGGAAAGTGGATGGGAAGACGAAAATTTGTATAGCGAATACCATGAAAAGTGCTCAGCAGTCGAATTTGAATTACTCGATGAGATTAGAGGAATATCAGAATAAGGAGAACGAGAATCCAGAGAAAGATTTGTACGCAGATCCGACACCGAATTCAAGCGCAATTCCAAAAACGAGGGATCCTTATTCTACGGAGGACGACGTTTTATATGCACAAGTTAACATCCGGCTGGAACCCGAAGGAGAATCCAGGGACATGGAAGATGTATCCGAAAGGGATTTGTTAAACTCGAAGGAGGAAAACGAGAAGCTTGATAGAATTGAAAAAATGGAGAGGATAATGATGGAGAACGAGGAAACTTATCACCAGTCGAGATCAAGGACGCGACAGATGGATTTGTCCAAATCTAGGATCGAGACGGACAGAGAAATAGAGATGGAAATAAAAAGGCAGAGGGAGAAAGAAATCGAGATGGAGAGCGATTATTCAATCGCCAGGATTCCTAAAATTGTCATAACCAATGATGAGAAATTTTACAGCTATCCACAATTGAATTCAGAGTCGGAATTAAAGAGAGACGAGGAAATGGAAAGAGACGGCGTCTATTCTGTACCGAAAATCGTAACGAACGAAGGAAATAATTCGAAAACCATAAACAATCCTGAAGAATTATACGCGGCGATTAACAAAGTGGGAAAGAGCGATTTTCCAGTTCCTGAAGAAATATGGGATGTCTCAGATATAAAAAAATCTATACATAAGGTAACGTAATGCAATTATAATGCGTATATTTCATATTTCATTGTACGAATTTTCTAATTTCTAGATGAAGACTTCGAGTTTGCCGAATTATACTTCGAAAAACTCGAAAGGAGGTCATAGCAATCGGACTCCGAGCTTGCCCAGGCGTTTGGGGGTGAAAATGGGTACCAGAGCGATTTATAGCAGCATGCTGTATAAAGATACAGAGACGCTATCAGTGAAATCTGATACAGATTCGTCTATTAACTCTTTGTCAATAGCAAGATCCACAGAAGAATCGCCGATGCCTGAAGCTTACGTGTTAAGTTAGTACTTTATAATTTAAATACCCATACTACCTGCATAATAAATAAATAAATAAATATATATACATTTTTTAGATGCTGACATTCCAACGAACGATGAAACATTTCACTTACCCAACGACGAATCGATGTCTACGTCTCTAGCAGCTCGGCTCGAGGAGCTCTCTTTCGCTGAAGAGAGAAATTTGGAAACGATCAGATTGAAGAGAGGCGATGGAGGTAGTATTGGGTTGCAGGTGACTGAAGGAAACGATGGCGGAGTCTACGTCCAAGCGGTTTCGGTCGGAGGGTCTGCAGACATGGCTGGCAATATTAATAAAGGTATCATCAAAAAGATCTTTAAAAATAAAAATCTCAGATAGTGAATTCTATTAAAAGAAATTGACTCATTATAGGTGATCGTATAGTTGCTATAAATGGGCAGAGTCTACTGCATTTGCGATACGAGGACGCTTTAAAGTTGCTGCAAAACTCGTCTGAGACTATAGTGTTAGTACTCTCTCAAGAGATTCGAAAGAGTAAACAGAATAATCAAACCGTAGATACTAATTATTTAAAGTAAGCATGACAAATAGTTAAAAATATATTAATGTAGAATTATATGTTTAAATTCATTAATACAAATGTGTCCAGTGACGAGATGAGGACTATGAGTGCAATAAATAAATTCCAAAGAACGATGGACTGTTCTTCAGTGCAAAATACTTCGAGCGCTTACAGTAGCGCAGCCTCCAGTTCCATGGATCATTACAATTACTATAACAATCATCCTAATAACTATGAGAGCGCTAATCACTATGCGAGCAACGATGAACTGAAATCTGCTAGTATGTTATTGAGCATAGAAGATTTCGAAGTCAGTAGAACCAGCAGACAGGTGTTCATTTAAAAAGAGAACGTAAGTTCATTATTGTTTACAATCAGATTACCAAATAATCTAGTGTACTTAATGTATAATGATTATTATACTCAATATTACCGTCTTGGGAGCTATTATGCGAAATGATGGGGCTTCTTATCGTAAAATTAGATTAGAGCTTGTCGGTATTAGTTAATGTCAGTGAATCACTGTCTATTATTGACTATTAGAGAGAGAGAAAGAGGAGATAAACCGAGGGTTGCCTCCTGTCATTTATAGGGAATCACCTTTACCGATTAGTATTCTTCGAGAGGTCTAACGTCAACCACGGTCAGACGAAACGCGTCCGTTCTCTTGATAGACGCTAATTGTTACAAGTTAATGAGTTTCCTCGTATAGTTCATCCAGTGAAATAGTGATTGCCATTCTAGAACTCAAAGATGTAACATAAATGAGACGAATCTAAAAATGAATCGCAAAATTAAGAGTTAGATAAATAAATAGATTGAAACGAGTGTGTATAGAAATAGATAGAATTGCACATTCGAAACATGCAGGGCATGAACATTGTTGCAGACATGCCGCCGGTCCCTCCTCGAAGGAAGAAGAAATTGAGATCGAAAATGCCTACGATTATCATAAATTCGCCTGAGGAAACGGCGATACGTTTCAAAGCGAAACGCATGGCTCCTCCACCGCCGCCGCCTCGAAGACTGAAGTCCAACGCCGTGAAAACTGAAAGAAAGAAGAAAGAAACGAAAGATAGAGAAGAGACGATGATTGACAGTCCGAAAGTCTGCGAAGTTTGTGAATCCAAGGAGAGCGATCTGAAGACTAATTCTATTATGAATTCGACGGACAAGCCTTTCGTGTTTGAGACGTTGCTGAAGAAAGAGAGTAACAAATACCCACCATTATTTTTCACCCTGAACGATTTCCAAAATGTAATTGTATCCGAATCCAGTGTTGAACAGTGTCAAGAGGATGCTGAAAAATTAGAAGAGGAAGATAAAAGTTCTGTTCAAGAAGACTCCAACGAGGTATTTGTAGATTGTTCAGCAATTTCTTATCAAGAATCATTAGAGAAATTGGACGATTTCGACAATGCTGAAGAGAACTCAGGGCAATTTTCAGACGTTCAGACTTATAAATCTATCGAAGAATCTTCAAAAGAAGAATCGTTCGATCGATCTCTGCAAGACTCCCCGAACCAGGAATCCTCCAAAGAAGAAGAATCGTCCGAGAGTCCAAAATCATCGATAGACGGTTCGTCCCAAGAAGATTCGTACAAAAATACAGAAAACATTGGATTCCGGCAAGAATCATTTGGAAAATCGTTGGAAGAGTCATTCGGTCAATTCTTCGAACAATCATTTGGAAATTCGTTGGAAGACGAAGAGAACGATCTTTGTTTTCGCGTCACAACCACGAACCTCCCGTTTGGGAAATGTTTGGACAGGTTCAGGGAGAGTTACGAAGAAGCAAATCACTTCATCTTTGAAAATTACATGGACAGGAGTAACAGAGTTAATATTAGGCGATCCTCGGGGCCTATGAATTACGACAGTATCAATGAAGATTTTACAGAATGCGAGGAACCCGTGCCACGATTAACCAAAGTCAGGTTCATAATAGAATCTCCTAGTTCCTCGACCATCGACTACAGTTCAGACAAAAACGATTTGTACGACACCAATTCGTACATGAATAATGATGGTGAAGCTTCGAACGATAGTTTACACAACATAGAACCCATAGAAGACGAGGAGCACGTGTTTAATCAAGAATCTTTAATACTAACAGATACGTCAGAGAAAGACGTGGAAACTGTTCACGATGATTCAGATAATATGGAACCTTTAGTCAATGAAGAAATAGATTGGAGTTGTAGAATTAATTCCGTGATATTGACTGAGATCACCGACGACACGGATTTGGATAAAGTTTTTGACGGAGGATTTAATCAAAATACTAAGATTCTGACAAATAATGAAGATTTAGTAGAGAAGAACTTGTTGCACGAAGAGGAAATCAAGGATATTAAAGAAGACTACGTTAATGACAATGCTAGTGAAAATATCGATAAAAAATCATTGGATAATGTTGAAAATGATTCTGGAGATTGTCAAGAGGGTATTAATAGAGAATCATTCGTGCTTGAAGACGCGAGCAAGAGTTTCGATGAGAAGATCAAACGAACGATGGAACAATCGTTAGACAATCTCGAGGAAGATAAAAAATCGACAGGCCTGAAGAATTATAGCAATGAAACAGAATATGAATCGGTTGAGAATAAAACTGATACTTTTGAAGAAAACATGGCAAATATTATTGAAAATTCGGTGGTCGGTGAAATAATTCAGAACGAGGAGTTAATAACAACAGAAGAGAAAAGCGTAAATAAAAATTGCAATCGAGAACATAAAAGGAAGTTCTTGGAAAGTGATTCGTTTCGAAACCGAATTACTAAATCCGAGACAGAAGAAAAAACTGAAAGGAGTCCGACATCGACCGAGGAACGTTTTGAAAATAGAAGAAGGGAAAGTATAAGCGTTCCAGTTAACATCAGGAGAAACTCTTTCCTGGAGACCATGTTATCGGACAGTTCTGATGTCTGGAAAAGCTGTGAAGT
>SMSR01006310.1:23192-94643 GCA_019453355.1 Ceratina japonica | reverse complement strand
AAATGTGTCCAGTGACGAGATGAGGACTATGAGTGCAATAAATAAATTCCAAAGAACGATGGACTGTTCTTCAGTGCAAAATACTTCGAGCGCTTACAGTAGCGCAGCCTCCAGTTCCATGGATCATTACAATTACTATAACAATCATCCTAATAACTATGAGAGCGCTAATCACTATGCGAGCAACGATGAACTGAAATCTGCTAGTATGTTATTGAGCATAGAAGATTTCGAAGTCAGTAGAACCAGCAGACAGGTGTTCATTTAAAAAGAGAACGTAAGTTCATTATTGTTTACAATCAGATTACCAAATAATCTAGTGTACTTAATGTATAATGATTATTATACTCAATATTACCGTCTTGGGAGCTATTATGCGAAATGATGGGGCTTCTTATCGTAAAATTAGATTAGAGCTTGTCGGTATTAGTTAATGTCAGTGAATCACTGTCTATTATTGACTATTAGAGAGAGAGAAAGAGGAGATAAACCGAGGGTTGCCTCCTGTCATTTATAGGGAATCACCTTTACCGATTAGTATTCTTCGAGAGGTCTAACGTCAACCACGGTCAGACGAAACGCGTCCGTTCTCTTGATAGACGCTAATTGTTACAAGTTAATGAGTTTCCTCGTATAGTTCATCCAGTGAAATAGTGATTGCCATTCTAGAACTCAAAGATGTAACATAAATGAGACGAATCTAAAAATGAATCGCAAAATTAAGAGTTAGATAAATAAATAGATTGAAACGAGTGTGTATAGAAATAGATAGAATTGCACATTCGAAACATGCAGGGCATGAACATTGTTGCAGACATGCCGCCGGTCCCTCCTCGAAGGAAGAAGAAATTGAGATCGAAAATGCCTACGATTATCATAAATTCGCCTGAGGAAACGGCGATACGTTTCAAAGCGAAACGCATGGCTCCTCCACCGCCGCCGCCTCGAAGACTGAAGTCCAACGCCGTGAAAACTGAAAGAAAGAAGAAAGAAACGAAAGATAGAGAAGAGACGATGATTGACAGTCCGAAAGTCTGCGAGGTTTGTGAATCCAAGGAGAGCGATCTGAAGACTAATTCTATTATGAATTCGACGGACAAGCCTTTCGTGTTTGAGACGTTGCTGAAGAAAGAGAGTAACAAATACCCACCATTATTTTTCACCCTGAACGATTTCCAAAATGTAATTGTATCCGAATCCAGTGTTGAACAGTGTCAAGAGGATGCTGAAAAATTAGAAGAGGAAGATAAAAGTTCTGTTCAAGAAGACTCCAACGAGGTATTTGTAGATTGTTCAGCAATTTCTTATCAAGAATCATTAGAGAAATTGGACGATTTCGACAATGCTGAAGAGAACTCAGGGCAATTTTCAGACGTTCAGACTTATAAATCTATCGAAGAATCTTCAAAAGAAGAATCGTTCGATCGATCTCTGCAAGACTCCCCGAACCAGGAATCCTCCAAAGAAGAAGAATCGTCCGAGAGTCCAAAATCATCGATAGACGGTTCGTCCCAAGAAGATTCGTACAAAAATACAGAAAACATTGGATTCCGGCAAGAATCATTTGGAAAATCGTTGGAAGAGTCATTCGGTCAATTCTTCGAACAATCATTTGGAAATTCGTTGGAAGACGAAGAGAACGATCTTTGTTTTCGCGTCACAACCACGAACCTCCCGTTTGGGAAATGTTTGGACAGGTTCAGGGAGAGTTACGAAGAAGCAAATCACTTCATCTTTGAAAATTACATGGACAGGAGTAACAGAGTTAATATTAGGCGATCCTCGGGGCCTATGAATTACGACAGTATCAATGAAGATTTTACAGAATGCGAGGAACCCGTGCCACGATTAACCAAAGTCAGGTTCATAATAGAATCTCCTAGTTCCTCGACCATCGACTACAGTTCAGACAAAAACGATTTGTACGACACCAATTCGTACATGAATAATGATGGTGAAGCTTCGAACGATAGTTTACACAACATAGAACCCATAGAAGACGAGGAGCACGTGTTTAATCAAGAATCTTTAATACTAACAGATACGTCAGAGAAAGACGTGGAAACTGTTCACGATGATTCAGATAATATGGAACCTTTAGTCAATGAAGAAATAGATTGGAGTTGTAGAATTAATTCCGTGATATTGACTGAGATCACCGACGACACGGATTTGGATAAAGTTTTTGACGGAGGATTTAATCAAAATACTAAGATTCTGACAAATAATGAAGATTTAGTAGAGAAGAACTTGTTGCACGAAGAGGAAATCAAGGATATTAAAGAAGACTACGTTAATGACAATGCTAGTGAAAATATCGATAAAAAATCATTGGATAATGTTGAAAATGATTCTGGAGATTGTCAAGAGGGTATTAATAGAGAATCATTCGTGCTTGAAGACGCGAGCAAGAGTTTCGATGAGAAGATCAAACGAACGATGGAACAATCGTTAGACAATCTCGAGGAAGATAAAAAATCGACAGGCCTGAAGAATTATAGCAATGAAACAGAATATGAATCGGTTGAGAATAAAACTGATACTTTTGAAGAAAACATGGCAAATATTATTGAAAATTCGGTGGTCGGTGAAATAATTCAGAACGAGGAGTTAATAACAACAGAAGAGAAAAGCGTAAATAAAAATTGCAATCGAGAACATAAAAGGAAGTTCTTGGAAAGTGATTCGTTTCGAAACCGAGTTACTAAATCCGAGACAGAAGAAAAAACTGAAAGGAGTCCGACATCGACCGAGGAACGTTTTGAAAATAGAAGAAGGGAAAGTATAAGCGTTCCAGTTAACATCAGGAGAAACTCTTTCCTGGAGACCATGTTATCGGACAGTTCTGATGTCTGGAAAAGCTGTGAAGTGGTCAATAATAACTCAAGATCGCTGGAAATGTATACGAACTCGATTTCAGAGGAGATAGAAGAAAAGAAACTCGAGAATTCCAAAAGTATGAACGGTTTTAAATCGACGATAGAGGAGACTTCTAGGAAGCCTACACCGTTGAAGAGAACCGTCCAGGTAAATGAGAGATCGACTGGTGAAGTGAAGTGCAACGTCTTGAACGAGTTACTGTCGAACTTCGATAAGATCAAGTTGAAACCGGTGGTCCAGGACAGAGAATCTAAAAAGAGAATCGTAACAGAGAAATCAACAAATGTCGAAGAAAATAAAGAATATAACCAAAAGGAGACTGTATCAAACAGTGAAGAAGGAAGAGATACTGAAAACATTGACGACGGGCTAAAAAATATTGAGAACGCTATAGTCAGCAACGATACCGAAAATGCAGCGTTAAACGGTAAAAACACTGAGAAGAAAACTATACAATATAGTGAAAAGACTGACATAATAAAAGGCGAATTAATGAATAATTTGCCTAGTAATTCGTCTAACAAGTCGCCTAATGATTTGCCAAACGACTTACCTAATCAAGATTTAAATTTAATTAGCACGGGAATTAATAAAGCCGATAATAATGATAATAGTAATAACAATAGAGGGGAGAAGAACGATAGTGCCATAATTAGTAAATTAATGAGCTCTGGGTCCCACGATTGTAATGGCGATTGTAATTATGACAATAACGGGACCGCGACACCCATAGGAATTCTAAATAAGGACCAAGCCTTAGTGACACCCGGTAAAGTTAGAAAATTCGTCAACTATTACGAGATACGACGAGAGACTAACAATGACTGTACGGTTAGCCACAGTTTAAACAGTAATACTAGAGTAGATAAGGTAGTCCCAGGGCATCAATCAGTATTTAGTATACGTAGGAGTTTGGAATTGAAAGAGACTGTGAAGAACGAACCACCGAGATCGTTGAAATCTTTAACGAAGTATAATCATTATAACGACGAGTCGATTGATTCTACGATAAGGAGGAATAAATTTAGTATCGACGATAATAGTAACGCGGACCTAAATAGTGGAATGGCCTATACTAGTGTTAAGAAGGACGCGACCAATGTTAACGACGAGGAAACCAATAATAGTGAAACGATAGTTCAAGCGAAATCGTCGAACGACGATGTAAATTGTCAAATTAACAAGCAAATAGTAATCACAAATGAATTTGACGAATTAATCGAATCGGGGACGAGCGAGATCGTGGACCACAAGATTGGAATTGATAATGATAGTGATATAATTACTGCTAACTTTAGAGATGACCATCGGCCGAATACGCAGCTTAAAAAGAAGAAATCCGTGAAATTCGAGAACGGATTTACTATTATTGGTGCTAAGAGTCCTAACAAAAATGTAGACGAAGAAGGTGATGGGAAGGATAAAGAGAAATCTAATAAGAATAACAAGAAAAAGAAGAAAGCTCCGACGAAGCCGACGTTGAAGACAAGCTTTCTAGGGATGAAAATCGATTTGAAGAAAAGGGATAAAACGGCTGAGGGATCCTCGGATGTTAAAGAGGATCGATCGCAGCAGAAAGAAACCATTCCCCTTCAGGTCGGTAAACCTAAAACAATTCAATTAGTTAGAATCGTGTGCAATATTAATTAAATGTGAACGTAATTACCTTTTTGTAGATACAGAGCACAACAATACTAAATGAAGAGTACTATTCAGGTATCAATAACTGTTTACTTAAAGCGAAACCAGAAACCCCATGCCTCGTATTCTACTGTACCATATAGTAAAAATCTATATCGCATAACTAATTGTTACAATTAAAAACTTCCGCTACGCATTAGTTGGTCATTGTGTACTGTATAGTTAAATTGTGTGTATATATACATATGAATTATAGTTGAAGTTAATACTATAATTTTAATTAAATTATACCGAATCGTCGTCGTCGTTGTTTCTTTCACGTCTATATTCTACGTTTTACTTTGTAATTTATATAGATTTGTTATTATATACATATAGTATACGCATGTATATAAATTTATGTTCTCCAATAGACTCTATCGTAATGATTGTTATTGTAATATGAATAGGTAGCTATGTTAAATAAATAAATAAATAAACGAATAAAACGGCGTATGAATAATTATAGTTCCACCGCTAGCAATATTTCGCCTACGACACTTATTTCCCTCTTAATTAATTGCAAGTATGAATACAACAAAATTCTAGCGACGTAGTGAATTAAATTTATTACATTACTTTACTTGTGACACAATTATGTTAACATTCTTGGATCACTCTTGGATCCAACGAGATCTATTTCTGGACCGAAATGACGAAACCGCGGGTATACACACGGAGGAATATTCTGAGGATGCTTTCAGTAGAATTTCGCTTCTCGTACGAGCAACTCGATTTCAACGAACGAAAAATCGAATATTTCATTTAACAAATCGAGTTCCAGGCTGTGATAAACGTTTTAACAATCGAACGAGTGATTTGTAGAAGGGAATAGAATACGTGGGTTTTTAAATATGTTGGACAGTAGGGAAACTGACAGTGACTTGACAGCGAATTTGGCAGTGAATCCATTTTTGATTTTTTACCAAGTTCCACGGAAAAAATAGGATTGCTGATAGAATTCCTCAAAATAGCAAGTGTTTTTGTTCGAAATGAATTTAACGTGAAAACTTTTTTATTCAAGTGGATTTTTTATAACCAAAATCATGAAGAACTTGAACTCTATAGTAACTGCGACCTGTACAAGGTCGAACTCTAATAAATCGTCATTAGATGATTCGAAATCCTCGTCGTTCAACGATTTCGAAGCGCCAATTATCAGACTGAAATTGGACAAACCTCTGCATTGGGACTGGGAGTTGACTACTTCCTCCTCGAGCTCACTTCCGATAATACAATTATTAAACAAAAATGGAAAAGTGATGGTGGAAACTTCGGAGAACACGGCTCAAAGGGCTAGAGGCTCGTTCCTCAAGGGTTTAACCAGGTACGAAGAATTTCCTTTGGACAATAAAAGTCGTTCGAGGAGCAGGTCTCGAATCAAGACCTCCTCTTCGTTCTCTTATCCCGGGGACTCGAAATTCGTGTCTCGAGAATCTGTCAAAGGTTCGAAGAGATACGAAGATTTCCCTATAATCGAAAATAATCAAACTCGTAACGGCTCTTCGTCCTTTTCTTTTTCTCCAACTTTCGGAGATTCGAAGAATGAAGAGCTTTCCAATGACAGAAGTAGCAATGGGACTACTTCTTCCACTTCTACTGCTCAAAGTCTCTACAAAAGCAAACCTCAGGGAAACAGAAATGTTGATGGTTTCAGTACGAAGTTTGGAAGTACATTTGGAAGCTGTGGATACAAGCCTCTGAAATCAAAGAGCGAGATTATAGTGAGGGAAAATGACAAAGGGAGAAGGAAGAAGAGGATAAAGAAGAGATTCTCTGGAGAGTTGGAAGACATACGGAAAACCGAAGATGGAACGAGTAAACAAGCTTCGGAGTACACAAAAAGGAACAATGAACAGACCAGGCATTTCGAAAATAACAGAAATACCTTCAACATCAACAATTCCAGAATACCAAACGATTCTAAAGAATTTAGCAATAATAATAATAATTTAAGAAGATCGACAGTGAAGAGGAGCAATACATTTCGAATAATCGATGGCAGTGAGAACTTCGAGGAGCTCGAAGAGGATAACAAAAACCTCGAAGGCAACAACGTATTGACGAATAAATCGAACGAGGATATAGCCAAAGATTACTTCAAAAGAGTGTACGAGTTATTGAAAAAGAAGAAAGAAGAGAAGATCCTCGAGAAAGAGAAGCAACGAGAGGACTCCTCCTCCTCGTTCGACTTCGACGAAGAAATGAAAAAGAGGCGATTGCGGAGGAAAAAGAGAGAACGAGGAATCAAAGGTAGGCAAAGATTGTTTATACTCACCTTGTTTTTTTGTTAAAAAAAATCTGGACAGTGGAGGGGACGGTATAATATGGATCACGTCGGTGGGGCCGAGCCGCCGAGTAGTGGGGATCCGGTCGGTAAAACGCCGGAGCCTCGCGTCAGTCTCTCGAGAACCACGGAGTGTCACGTTCGTTATATATGAAATAAGTGTTCTTCGTTAGGGTACCTGCATAAACCTGCTTACGTCACACCTGTCGCGCCTAACTTCGCGCACCTTCGCGGTCTTAATGTTACAATACTATGCGCGCAACGCGTTTTACTCTTGACTCGACCTACTGACCTCCCGTGCTCTATTTCAGTAGATACATATTACACATACGCTCGCCGACGAGCCGATCGCGCGGATTAAACGCCAGTGCGTGCGGACAAGTGTAACGAATAACCATTGTTTACGCAGTTTTTACCTGTGAGAGTGTTACGCGTCCAGAGGTTATGTTCTTGATCGAAGAGAGCAGTGTCGCATAGCGATGACAGACGACTCGAAACCGCATTAAGTACGTGTCCTCCATTATCGATTACCACACTTACTCTTTAATTTCCTAACAATTAACGATCCGTTCGTGCATCGCCTTCTACGAAACTGATCGCCGATTTGAACGCACTGCACGCACATATATATACGGTGACGGAGTGATTCAAATATTGATCGTTATCCTCGTATCGATTAGGGATTGCAATATCGATATTCGAAATTAATAAGCCACACCGAGCGGTAAAATGTTCAAAGATTCGGCGAAATAATCGTGTGGAAACGCGGTAATATAACGCGTACGTCTCTCTACGTATGTATATACGTATGTATTGATCAATGTTTGATCAATAGAAAAATGCTGTTCATCTTAGGGCCTAATTCCCGATACAGCGGTTCGAATAATCGATAAAACACTTGTTTTCGTCTTCTTGTTACCTGGCAACCAAGAGTTCATCGTTCTCTTTGGATTTTATCAATCGCCAAGAATTCCTTCACATTAAGTTATCTGATTATCAGCGATGATTATTTAGTAGCGTGTTTATTTTTGTATTAAGTAACGAACGAGGATAAATCATGCTAGCGCGTGTTTATATCGCGATCGAGTTTCGCCGTAAAACCGCAGCACCTGAAATTAAAAACGATCTGACCTTGACGTCCTGCGTGCATTATATAAAATGAATTTGATATAATCATTGTTACGAGATGCGACTCTTCTTTTTTTATCGAATCGCGGATTTAAGTGATAAATATCTGAAGAATGCGATTCTTCGGTTTATTTTAAGAGAACTGGTTTGGTGACTCTGCTATATTTATACTTTTATCTATATATACATGTATATATAGTTGGAGGAGAATCCTCTTCTTTCGATTTTTACATACAATGAATGAGAAGTAACTGTCAATTAGAGTAGAAACAGTGTTCACTAGTTTTAAGAGAGAATTAGCTTCATTCCTGCGTGAAACCCTATTACCTATTTATATATACGTTAAACTATGTGCTTCCCAGTAGAAGTACAGAGAGATCTCAATTCGAAATCTTCAGGGAAAATCTATGATATGTTTAGAAAAAAATAGATAAATCTTGTATTAAGATGTAGCCTGGCTTGTACAGTTACGTAGTTTATTATGCGATATAGTAATTTGTGTATCGAGTTTTACCTTGCCCCATTGTATTCATATTTTATGTATAATAGACCTTCCCTTATCCCTCGTTCCTTCCGCAATTCGTGTACTTTAATTTCCGCTATTTCGGTTTGTTATAGTTGAAGAGAGACCGAATTCACCGCAAACGCCGAAGAACGAAGGAAAAAGTGGTAGAAAGCCATTCTCCAAGAGTAAAGAACTCCAGTCGGACTCGTTATCTTCTAAAATAAATGAGAAAGAGGGAAAGAAAGAAGAAGAGATTACGGAGACACCTCAAAATGCCATAAATCAGAGCGGAGTTGAGGAAGAAAGGCCCAGAATGGGCTCCAACCTCAGTCGACATAACTCGAAAGGCCTGAATGGTCGTAGGACGCAATCCTCCGGGAACTTGTGCGACCCGAAAGGGAAACTGAACAGTATGGGGAAGATGCTGGTCCCCTGTTCCAGCGGGCAACGGGAGAGGTACAAACTTTGCGGCTCGCTTCCGAATCATTTGGACGATAAGATCAACATCGAGGATGATAATCTGAAAGAGAATAATAATATAATGACCGATACGATGGGCGGAAACCTCGGTGGCACTCTACCGAACAAGAAACGGTCGGTCGGCGTTCATTTCATGGATCACGGATCGTTGGACCTCGTTCAACACAGGTCCCAAGACGAACTGGACGAGAACGATCCCTGGAGGTATCATCAGAGCGACTTGGACCTCTTGAAACCGCGCCGGGCCAGCTCTACTTCCAACAGGAGGAAGACTCCGAACGTGGACTCGGTTTCGACCACGGATTCGTTCAAAAAATACAAGACCTCACCGCGGAACTTCTCGGAGACTTCGAACCCGCTTAAATATCAGAGGAGTGCGACTTTAGATAGACCTCCGAAGACCTTCGACGCGAATTTGGATTTCGACCTGGTTGGGACGATCCCGAAGAGGAAGAACGAGGAGAAGAGCGAGGAGAAGGAATTGCCGAAGGAAGATGAAAATTTATCGATGCAAGATAGCGATTTGTTAATGAAAATTGTTCACAAGCCAGACTGCGAGTTGGTTAAGCACAGGCAGCAATTGAGTAATAGTAGTAAGGGTAAGTTGATGGTGAATAAATCATTGGATTTGAGGATAAATAAATTAATTAGTAAGGAAACTCAAGATCAAGGATACGCTTCTGAGAAATCACCGGAAGAGGAGCATCTGCCGTCTCTGCCTGGAGAAGGATTCCCTAATATCACCCCGGAGACCACGTTCAGGGTTACTTTACAGAAGAGTAGCAGAGGACTGGGTTTGAGCGTTTCTGGCGGAGGGACTGCCGGCCCGGTCAGGGTGAAGAGACTGTTCCCGCAACAACCAGCTGCTTTGAGCAATAAATTACAACCCGGGGATATCCTGTTAGCTGCCAATGGAATTCCGTTAACCGGCCTGACTAACTACGAGGCTCTGGAGGTATTGAGGACGACGCCTAGCACCGTGGAGTTGGTGGTCTGCCGACTTCCTGGAGAAGATGGTAACGTGCCTCCTCCCGTGGCACCACCACCGCCACCCAGACGAGAGAATTTACCGTTGAATCCTCTGCCACCGCTTCAAATCGAACCCTGTGGAGAATTCGACATAGAGATGACCAAAGTAGGTGGCAGTCTCGGGTTCACGCTTCGGAAGACTGATAGCAGCGCGTTGGGTCATTACGTCAGAGCATTGGTACGAGAGCCAGCTTTAAGCGACGGAAGAATAAAGCCAGGAGACAAGATAGTAGCCGTCGATGGGGCTCCATTATCCCCGATGAGTCACGCGGAAGCAGTTCGGCTGCTCAGACAGTGTGGGCCCACAGTTAAACTGAGATTGTATAGAGACATGGGACAGACGCCTGTAGCTGCGTTAAGTCCTACCGAGGATTACCCTTCCAAAACGTGTCTCAGGTAAATCAAAGAATTTTGTGAATTAAATCTGTAGTCGATTCGATTTCAATTTTGTTTTTTCACAGGCAAGAGGCTGTGGACATGCTGTGCGACTTAGCAGTTAGGAAACTGTCTCCTGGAGCGTCGACAGGTTCCAGTTGCAAACAGGCAGCTACGACATCCAGTAATTCACCAAGGAAAGTTCGTCGCCTAACCACTAAAACTCCAGACAGCGAGTCAGGTAGATTATTTCCCTGTCTAATTGCCTCGAGCATATGGAGTGTAAATCATATCTTAACTTAGTTATTGTCTTTACAGAGTCCTTGGAGCAGCGGGTGAGTCTGAAAACGGCCTCAACGTCGAATCAATCGTCTTCTGACTTTGATCAGTGTTCGATAAGAACTCAGGTCACCGTGAACTCTCAGGCGACTACACCTGGAACTGATATAATAGATCCGCCGCTCCTCTACCACGTTTCCGATTCTTCCGATTCCTTAAAAACTCCAATTCCAAAAAAGAGACCCAGCTTCTTGAACCTGAGCGCTCCGCAAGATAAACCGAACTACCAGTTCTTGTCCACTTCCGATGCCAATAAGAAGAAACAGAATAAAGAGAATGCCACTGCTGAAATCGAAAAAACTGAAGAGGCTGAAAATATCGAAGATGGAAATGAAGGAAATAAGTACTTAGAAGAGGAGAGTGAAGAGAGCGAGGGTTTAGAAGAAGACGAGTCCAATGTAACTTATAGTAAAGTTGCGAATAAAGAGTTTAAGGTGATCGAACCAAAAGAATTTATCAAAGAAGAAGAAAGCAGCGAATTTCCTTCGGAACCAGCCTCCATGCCGCCATTATTGAATTCCGCAAACGGAGTCGGATTCAGTTACAAGAATCCTGCTTACCAAAGCGCTAATCCAGCCGTCGGAGGCAGCACTGGAGGTAACGCCGCTGAGGGAAAGGGCAAACATTGCAGCGATCAGGATATACCAGGTATGTACTGATTTATTTTCATGAGATCGAAGGAGGAAGATTATAAAAAGGAGTTAGCCATTTCTACAAACCGTTCAATTACAGGGAAAGTCTTGGGGACTGAAGATCCGGGCGGTAGCAAGGGGCTGTTGAAATGGAAAGGTGTAATGTTCGCTCCCGACGATGAAGGGAACAAGAAAGAAGGGAAGGAGAACGAAGAGAAGAAGCAGGAAGTGGATACCACGGATTCAGCTAAGGTCAAGACCGACGAGAACCTTGAACAGGGAACTAAAGTAAGAATTGCTGTACGCAGACAGAAATATGTTTATTATAGAGGAAATATATTTGAATTATTCATTTGATTTATAGGTGTTCATGGTGGAACTAACAAGGGGCTGGAACAGTCGTCTAGGTTTCAGCCTCCAATCTGAAGGAAACCGCACAGTTATATCCGTGGTTCACCCTGACAGCGTGGCTTCTAAAGACGGAAGATTAAAACAGGGCGACGTCCTAATGATGGTAAAATTATTATGTTAAACTCGGTTCAGAGATTTTATAATACCGTACGTTAAAATTTTAGGTGAACGACGAGACTGTTGAGGACATGTCAACGGCAGACATAATCGATTTGTTAAGGAAAATTAGGGGATCTATTGGCATAACAGTTATGCGACATAATAGAAAGGAGACAAGTTAGTTAAAATAGTATTTTACCTTAGATATATAAACAGTAAGAGACTAGTCACTATTTAAAAAGAACAGAAAATTATACAATCAGTTAAAGAGCGATTAAAAACAGAAGACATATTGAAGTACTTACATGCATACATATAAAAATCACGATAAATCTCAAAGTAAAAGAAAAGAAATATATTGGAAAGAAAGAAAGACGAGACTAATTAAGAAACGATTTTTGCCTAATTAAAGAAGAATTCTAATTGAGATGTTGCAAAATAATTATGTACATATATACTTTCATTATTTCTGCCTAATTAGAAATAAAGTTCTCTCAATTACGATAATTTACATATGTATATAAATACTGTTACATGATTAGAAAGCTATTTTTGCCTACTTAAGGAGACTACATCCGCCTACAATCATATGTGTACATATTTATTTACTGGTAGATAATCAAGTGCAATATTTATTGAAGTTCCGATGAACGATTAAATGAATCTTTTTATATACATATAATTGCAGTTGTGTATATTGTAAATACGTACATTCGTGAAATTTATTTATTGATAGCGGAAAATGGAAGCCTTAAACGAGCTGTGGTGGTCTAATTTATTAATAACATCATCATTAAGCAAATAAATATATACTTAAATAATCTCAAAACTATATTTGAAATGAGAGAAAAGTAGTTCCAAATGATAATTAAAGATGATATATAAAACGATCGTAATAAATAAATAAATATATAGTATCAGAAATTTAATGTATTTTCAATATGAATAAAATACTTCAAAGAAACTATATTCTTAAATTTAAATTATATAGTATATATTTTTTCTGGAATTTAAACGAGAATCAATTGAATCTAATGAAATATCAGATTAAATAGTAGAAATCTATTTATTAAAAACGTGAAATAACAATTTAATAAAGTATATAGAAAGAACACTTCTCATTCCTAAATAAATGAATATATATTGTTCTTATATTTATTCTATTAAAACTCAATCTTATAAATATAATTAAATAATAAATAAATCAAGCAACGTTTAAATAATTAGTAGTTGAAAATACATGTGATGACTGTTAAGCTAATAGATACTGTTAGACGAAACGCTTTTAATGTTAATATATAATTACATTACATGGGAGAAATGATATATATATTGTAAAAATAAATACCAAAGTTATATTACAAAATATATATATATGTATTATAAAGATATATTACAATGCTCGCGTCAATTTTCTGTTCGTATTAAATTCTTTTTATTGATACTTATGAATTGATTGATCCACAGGAAATATAATAATTGTCATCTTAAAATAATAATATAGGTCGTCAGTGCTTTAATAGAAAAGTGATAAATGAATATATAATTTNTTACAATGCTCGCGTCAATTTTCTGTTCGTATTAAATTCTTTTTATTGATTGATCCACAGGAAATATAATAATTGTCATCTTAAAATAATGATATAGGTCGTCAGTGCATTAATAGAAAAGTGATAAATGAATATATAATTACATTCAAGAAAAGAAGAGGTTTGAGATCAAAGCACAATTAGATTGTGCTTCTTTCTGGAAACGTTATTTTTTTAGATTTCTCCTGGAAGTTCTTCTTGTAGTAAGATTACTGTTTCCATTCTTAATTGATTGATTACTTGGTAATTTCTTTCTCGATCTCGGTTTATTTTCCGGAAGTGTTTCTTGACTTACGCCTTCCAATAAGCTTTTCAAGAAAATAGACTCTTTCTCTTCTTCTAATAAACTATCTAGAAAACTTGATTCCTCATCTTTCTCTTCGTCTTCAGTTACAATAACATCATTAGTGGAATTCTTAATCTTCTTTTTTACAGAGTTTGATAAATGAGAACTTGGTTCTCTGCTCCTCTTTCCAAGAGAACGATTACTTTTGTTATTACTACAGGGCGAACTGTTTGACATTTCGTCCAGTTTCTCCACAACTTCATCCTCTACATGTTCTAAATTCTGCTTGGCGAAATTCTCAAAATTTACCAGACTGAACGAGGTATCCAAATTATTCTCTCTCCCCTTTCCAAGACACGGAGAATTTGAGTTTTCATTGATATTTTCTCTCTCCGAACTTACGTTCTTATCTTCATCCAATTCCATCTTATTGTTAGAATCGTCCTTTCCAGCGTTATCTACTTTGAAGGATGTTTCAGAATCAGACTCCTGGATAGTGAAGTAACAGTTTACTTTGTCGTAGCAATTGCTGGGTGGACTACAAGGTACCATATCACTGTCATCAGAACTTTCATTTATAGACTTATTTATCTCATTATCAGCTTCAACTGTTGTTTCCTTTATCAGTTTCTTATGTTCAAACGATTGTGGCCGAACGTTATCACAGGTATTTTCTTTTTCGTTCTCTAATAAATTATGACTGACCGACGCTTTTTTGGGAGAAGAATCAACAGGTTTGGCTCTTTTGATATTCCTAATTAGATTTTCAAAACTCCCTTTGTTTGCGTCCACTGAGATAAAGAAAAATCAATGTATTAGAAGTTATTAATAGTAATAATTAATCGTATTAGAAAGTACTTACGATATTTCTTCCTCTCTGCTTCGATAACACTTTCTTCTGTATTTCTAGTAACTTGTAACTTCTGAAACAGTAATTAAGAGCAATAAATATAAAAATTATTATAAATTAGTATGAACTGATGTATCGTGATATTCACATTAAGAATTGTGGTTTTATTAATCTTCTTCTCCATGTTCTCCTCTTCCTCGCATTGCTTAACTAATTCTGCAGCAGACCTAGGCATCGATTTATCGCATTCGGCATTATATAAAACAGTATATCTTTGCAATCTGTTCTCCATCATTTTTCTATCTCCTTGTACAGACAACCCGAATTCCTTCAGTTTCTTCTTAATCACAGCATCCTTCATTAGACTGAATACTAACTTTGGCAAAGGCTTTCGAGTCGATACACTAAAAATTTACATTCAAGGATATTCACTTTTATACAACAGATTAATTAACTATATTATTTCCTTCTTACATTGGTCGCCTCTCCTTCGTCGACTCCCTTTTTAAACAATCGTCCAAATGCTTATTTATATGTATTTCAGAGATTACTACTTTGCAAACTGGACACACAACAGTTTTGACATCTTCCGTCACATTCATTGGTATGATCCTCTTTTTACTTTTTGGTGTGAACATTCCAGGTATCCTAGTTTTGCTACTAGTACTAGGACTTGGACTAGATGTTTGTTTAGCCAGTAAATAACTGGTGGACGGTGAGACAACATTTTTCATCACTACGTCACTCGTTGGAAAATTTTTCGAAGATGAAATACCATTCTTTTTTGTTGGAGTATTGTACGAATGATCAAAAAATGAATTCTGTGATTTATTGTCTCTATTTGCATATGAAGTGACATTCTGTATATCAATTGTATTATTGTACTCATCAGAAACTCTGTTTTCACTTGATTTATCCCCATTCTGGAATTGTATATAAATTTCCAATGTCCTTTTCAATTTGTCCTTAATTAATCGAAAATTACTGATTATATCATCTAGGACTTTGTTTTTCCTCAAATCCTTTTCAAACGTTTCTGAGAAACATGCTGGACATTGGGTTTTGTAATGTAAATATTTCCTGATACATAGTGAACAGTCTGAAACCGTAAGTTCGTAGATCATACAATAAACGAAAGCAAAACATATCTAACACTAATTCGAACTTACAACTTACAACTGTGAGAGCAAGATGTAATAACTGGAGTGTCCATAAAATCGTAACAAATTCCACATAACAATAGGTCTTGAATGTGCTATAATAATAGGATAGAAATGATCGATTTTTGTACAATTTATTTGTCTGTACAAATTAAGTTAATAATAATATTAATTAAGTTAATATTAATTATACCTTTAATTCTATATATCCTTCTGGCCACATTTTACAAGTAATAATAAACAGACGAACCTAAATAACCTATAACGACTTGGTTCGTAACATCATAAACTCAGGATTCAGAGCTTCGTATAATAGAGAAAGAAAGAGGATATCAGTCTTTCTCTATTGCTCCTAAAGTGTTAAAATTAAGGAAATGCAGCATCTGATTGTTTCAGTCAGGATTTATATCATATCTCGATTTCTATGTCATAACATATTTTTTCTGAAAATGATGAAAAGAATCAAAAGAAGCGTGATTTCTAATTTCTTCGAAATTTTTAATTTCAAGCATCCCGCGGCCACCACCGTAGTGGTTGCGTCACGAGTCACGTGACGTGAATTCTCCAATCATCGTACGCCACAGTTGCCCTTTGTTCTCCTTTGTTTGCTACGTGCATGTGTGGTGTAACGGTCCGGCGTCCAACTTCGCATTTTAAATGTGCGAACAGGATCGTTGCTCATCTAAACGCTTAATTACGACGCATTTATTAATTGGTACGCATTATGAGTACTATTATTCTTACACTATTACTTTTTGGTTTTCGCTACTAATTCCGGTTATTAAATACGCATTCATTCGACTACCTGTTGGAAATTTCTGGAACGTACTTTCGCGGCTTTTAAATTCTCTCGAGATTCTCTACTGTTTTCAGATTTGAATTTCATCGATAGATTTGGTTTTTATGAAGTCTTAAATGCATCTGCTTTGATTCTCGTGCAGATTCTGAACGAGTCGGCACATTTACGATAAGTACTTGGCTTTCAATCGACAGTTGGCGAAATGAGACGACTGGTGGACCATGAGACAACAATGGGTAACGTACTGANAGTACTATTATTCTTACACTATTACTTTTTGGTTTTCGCTACTAATTCCGGTTATTAAATACGCATTCATTCGACTACCTGTTGGAAATTTCTGGAACGTACTTTCGCGGCTTTTAAATTCTCTCGAGATTCTCTACTGTTTTCAGATTTGAATTTCATCGATAGATTTGGTTTTTATGAAGTCTTAAATGCATCTGCTTTGATTCTCGTGCAGATTCTGAACGAGTCGGCACATTTACGATAAGTACTTGGCTTTCAATCGACAGTTGGCGAAATGAGA
Source organism: Ceratina japonica (assembly GCA_019453355.1). NCBI lineage: Eukaryota > Metazoa > Arthropoda > Insecta > Hymenoptera > Apidae > Ceratina > Ceratina japonica. The sequence continues at coordinate 77,585 of SMSR01006310.1, read as the reverse complement.
CGACTGGTGGACCATGAGACAACAATGGGTAACGTACTGACAATAAAATGTTCATTTTATTATGTATGCGCTTATCCATTTACTTTTCGATACATATAGAGCATACTGAAACGAAATTCACTACTAGTTTTAATAGAGTTAATTGATATTCGATGGAAACAATTTACTATTTCTAGAATTTAATTTCACGTTCAATTTTCGGTGCCTATCGACGCATAATGTAGCATTGTAATAGTCAAAATTATTTAGTTTTCGAATGTTCGTTCAAGAATATTAAAAATTTTGTAAAAATGTTGCTCGACGTTGTTTCATCCGCGCGATTACAAATACGCGAATCTAATATGATTTATTGATAATTTGATATGTTAATAATATGATTGAAATTATTGCAGTATTTTCTACAGGCATTCGATGGTCGACAGCAAGAAATAATATGAATATATAAGAAACTATGTGTTTTATTTGATTTTTCTAACTACCCACCCCCCCTTGTGTATTAACATTGCTTTTTTCCAGATTTTTATGATCGCGTGCAATGCGATCCTAAAGTCAGTGTTAGTACTTGTTTCGTAATCATTTTGATTTTCATTTTTGATTTTGTGGCCGCGTGCAATGCGGCTGTAGAGTCAGTGCTTTTTTCATAATTATCTTGAATTTGTAGCCGCCTGCAATGCGGCCGTCACTTAGCTTAAATTTTTTTAGTAAATTAATTTCAAATATCTTTCCTTATTTCATTTCATTCAATGTTTCATAAATTCCATCGCGAAATTCGAGTCAGTGCTTGTTCGCCGATTAGAATTTGCACGGGCGCGTCAGTAGCTTTCTAATTAATATCCCTTGATTTCTATTTGCTCGTTTCCGGTATTAAAATCGCCTCAAGAAAGAAGACAGCGTGAAGACCGGGTCCATGAGCTTCCGTGGGCAGAAATGTGAGTACCTATTTTTGCATTTTTTTTATCTTTCGTTTTTTGTTCCGTGTCTGTTTCAAACGTCGGCTCCCGTGCCGCTTGAATTCTAATGTTTCAAGGGCAACAGAGAAAGGCTCATGTTTGCCTCTCTCTTTATTAGACGAAGCTTCGAGCTCCGAAGTTGATCGTGTTAGGTCATTGAGGAATAGTGAGGAAGAAATTCCTCAAACCTTGCAGCTGTAGAAACCGAGTTTCAGTCTTCTTCTACGCAAAGCGCTGTGGTCGAAATTCTTCAAATATCTTCTCTTTCCTCTCTGCTTCCAACATTGAACCACAGTCGGCTTGTTACATTTACGCTATGCGTATGTGTTGTGCTAGCTCCTGTTTATTTATCTGTATCGCTGCAGTTATCAGCTGTTGTTGACTTCGTTTAGTTCATACCTGGTGTTAGGGTCAATTGTTCGAAGGCAATAAGTAATTTCGAGTAAAAATGTCTGAACAAGAATTGCCGTCACCCACTAAAATTAAGGAACTGCGGTTACCTATGTCAAGGGTGAAAACGATTATGAAAAGTTCCCCTTACGTTGATACAATTGGTCAGGATGGATTGTATTTAGTCACAAAAGCTACGGTAAGATTGGGGAAGATTTCAGTATCTCACGTATTGATAGTCGAGTGAAAATTCTGGCTTCATACGTTTGATACTAGATTAGGATACTTTGAATGTAAAAGACAAAAATCATTTCGTAGGAGCTGTTCATTCATTATTTAACAGAAGAGGCACATTTGCAAGGTAACAAAGGGAATTCGTTGGACTATAAGCATCTGGCAGAAGTAGTGCAAAATAATGATATTCTCGAATTTCTGAGGGAAATAATGCCCAGGAAGATAACGGTTAAGCAATACAAGGAGATGATGGCTGCAAAGAGTTCAAATAGTAGTTCAGAGAGTTCAGATTCAGACAGTGACAGTGAATCAGAGACAGATTCTTGTTCTGACAGTGATGACAAAAAGCCAGAAGCTGAGGACGATGTAAACATGTCTAACAGTGAGCAATCGAGTGAAACAAATGAAAATGGTAGAAATGATTCCTCGAGTGATAAGAGCGACAGTGAGGGCGAATCTAAGAGATAGGGAAACGNGTATCGCTGCAGTTATCAGCTGTTGTTGACTTCGTTTAGTTCATACCTGGTGTTAGGGTCAATTGTTCGAAGGCAATAAGTAATTTCGAGTAAAAATGTCTGAACAAGAATTGCCGTCACCCACTAAAATTAAGGAACTGCGGTTACCTATGTCAAGGGTGAAAACGATTATGAAAAGTTCCCCTTACGTTGATACAATTGGTCAGGATGGATTGTATTTAGTCACAAAAGCTACGGTAAGATTGGGGAAGATTTCAGTATCTCACGTATTGATAGTCGAGTGAAAATTCTGGCTTCATACGTTTGATACTAGATTAGGATACTTTGAATGTAAAAGACAAAAATCATTTCGTAGGAGCTGTTCATTCATTATTTAACAGAAGAGGCACATTTGCAAGGTAACAAAGGGAATTCGTTGGACTATAAGCATCTGGCAGAAGTAGTGCAAAATAATGATATTCTCGAATTTCTGAGGGAAATAATGCCCAGGAAGATAACGGTTAAGCAATACAAGGAGATGATGGCTGCAAAGAGTTCAAATAGTAGTTCAGAGAGTTCAGATTCAGACAGTGACAGTGAATCAGAGACAGATTCTTGTTCTGACAGTGATGACAAAAAGCCAGAAGCTGAGGACGATGTAAACATGTCTAACAGTGAGCAATCGAGTGAAACAAATGAAAATGGTAGAAATGATTCCTCGAGTGATAAGAGCGACAGTGAGGGCGAATCTAAGAGATAGGGAAACGAACCTTGATTCTCGTTTACAAGGCTCTCTGGTTATTTAATAAGTAGCTCTCCAAATATTTATGATTCATCAGTATTTCATCTTCTCAACTAAAGATGGACAATACTTTTTTAAACGTAGTACTATTTTTATATGAAATCATCAAAAGCATGAATATTACACAAGACAGTCAGTTTCTTTACAAAAAAATTTGTATGAACTTGTACAAAATACAGGATTTTTTATTTTTGTATTGGCTTCAGCGTCGCATTGTTTAAGTTAAATCATATGTGCTGTAAAATAAATGCATCAGGTTTTCATATAATATTGCATGAATCAGTAGCTTGAATATCAAACAGAGTTCTTGGAAAAGTTGATTTTTAGATTATTCTGAGAATTGTAGTCTGGGCGCTGGATAGTATCAAATGAAATCAGAAATAAAAAATTAAGTGATAGAGGAAAATATTATACTCAGAACTTCATCACCGTTTCGTAATTAGCAGACGTTAATTACCTGCTAATAAAACACCTGCAGAATTCATGATAGACTCTGTTATCAAGAACAAGATTTTTCTTATCTATATTCTTTTATCTGGCCCTGTTAGAGTGTCCAGGTTCGTTCATAAGATTGATTGAAATAAATGCGACAATTTATATTACAAATTATTCGGATTTACTATGTTACACTTTATCACGTCATCACATGACAATTTCATTCTTGATGCAATTTCTTCGACGACGGTGCGGGCGGTGTGTCGTACACATCTTCATTTAATTTAACTGCTAAGAAATAAATTTCAGCTAAAGCTATAATCAGCGCGCAAATGATCCCTAATAATAATCTAAATCCGAAGTCCAAGTGTCCCACTATTAATTCGACGCCTACGAACCCAAAAGCGAACCCGGCCAGTACGGAAAATACGAACTGGGCTACAGCTATCAGCTGCCTATTTATTTGTTTCACTGGAACAGATAAATAAATAATTGGATAAATAAATATTGCACATCGAGAAGAAATTTTAGTTTAAATGAAGAAGTCTTACTTTGATAAGAAAGACTATCTTCTGGTAGCTTCATTATGTTAGTATCTACATTTTTGGTCATAGCTCTGTATCTCAAGGCGTCTTGTTGCGCTTTCAATTTTTGAGTTCTGGCTTCCAATTCCGGATTTCTCGGTGTAATTTTTGGAGTCGGTAGCTTGATATCGTCTTCCGTTATAAGCTCGTGTAAATAAATAGTTTGCTCACTGGTGGTTCTGTATTCCTCTAAGTACTTGTTCAGCCATTTAATATCATCTAATTTCAATAGCAAATCTTTTTGCTTATCTTTCGCGAGTTTCTTTAAAGCCATTATAGCAGGCGGGGCACTATTATTTTTCTTCACATTTTTGCAAACGAATTCTATGAGCTTTTCGTTTGGTTTGATTTTGATGGCAGGATCCTCGATCGATTCAATCGGCATTCTTAGATTCTTATAAATATAAATCTATTGATAGCGAAATATTGTCACTATATGTCTATGCATTAAATGCAAAATTGGTACCGCTTCTGATTATTAATTTTTATATGTTATAAAATAGTTTTGTACGATGCTACGACTGTATCTCACGGTGTGATGTGCAGTTTTTTTTCTAAGTCGATGTAGAAATCTTTTATTTCGTTTTCCTTTTCGGCGAAAGTCTCGTTCACTTTTTCACACTTCTCGCTCATGTCATTGACGAACCGTTCCCACTCCTGCTTCCTCAGTTCTCTATTTTGATATAACGCTGCATCCTGAAAAATGATTTTAAAACAATCGCATTAAGCATCAGTTAAAAATTAACGTTCGGTAAAAGGTAGAAATAATAAAAAATGATTCATACGCTGTCGAAATCTTCTTCTCTTTGGANGTTATAAAATAGTTTTGTACGATGCTACGACTGTATCTCACGGTGTGATGTGCAGTTTTTTTTCTAAGTCGATGTAGAAATCTTTTATTTCGTTTTCCTTTTCGGCGAAAGTCTCGTTCACTTTTTCACACTTCTCGCTCATGTCATTGACGAACCGTTCCCACTCCTGCTTCCTCAGTTCTCTATTTTGATATAACGCTGCATCCTGAAAAATGATTTTAAAACAATCGCATTAAGCATCAGTTAAAAATTAACGTTCGGTAAAAGGTAGAAATAATAAAAAATGATTCATACACTGTCGAAATCTTGTTCTCTTTGTAGAACTCTTTCGCACATACTCAGGGCGACATCGACGTTCGCTTTTAAACTGGGCAAATGACAATCGCCAAGCTGCTCCGTTCGATCGAGTTGATTTTCTTTTAGTTCCGTGGAGTACTCGAGGATTTTGAATAATCGCTCCACTTCCCGGTCGTCCCTCTTCTATAAATTTTCATTAGATTTTGTTTACAGGTTATACGTTAGACGATTTGATGCCGTTAGGAAATACGTGGACAAAATAATAAATGAATAAATGAAAATTATAATATTTTTTAAACTCTATATTTTTACATAATCATCAAATATTTTTATATTGAGAAAGTACGGTGGAAACTTGAGAATCTTTTACCTGGAACTCTCGTAGGAAGAATGAAATTTCGCCCTGGACGAACGGTCGGTGATCGAATAGCCGAGACCAAATTTCACCAGCGTCTACGAAAACGTGACATCGCGAATGAGATCATGATAAATGCAAATAACAATGAAACGTATGACAGAAATTTACGTTTAGAATCAATCGGAAGAAGCCACACCTTTAATAATAGCCGCCATGTTCCCTCGTGAGACCACCTCGAGTTCAGAGTTCATATTGCAATAACATTATTCTAATCGTTACAAACAGAATTTGCCTGTACCTTCAAGATCTGTAAAAAAAGCAATACATGCATCCGTTGGATTCGTTTTTTTTTTTCAATATTCTCGTATTTATTGTTCAAAGTAAAGTCTGGTCTGCACTTGTGAGTTTTATAAGATTGATATAAGATTGATAGTACGCAAACGCGGTGCGATATGCGTGGGTTCGATATAAGTGGATAATGGGCTTAAGGATATTAGTTATAGGAGCATTCTACCATTTCTCTAGGCTACCTTCTGCAGATAACGCATGCAACTCTTGAATTTTTCAATCATTATAACGCTGGATCACTGAAAGAAATGGGTGATAATTTCCAATCTTAGATATTCGCTTCAAAAATTGGTCAAGGGTTGTAAAATAAAAATGTCAATATTCGTTTTCATTCATTTATTAATCGGAATTTGTCAGTATACAATTTTTTGGGCTTTTATTAATCTTTTATAAGAGCCTTTCATCTTCCCTTTACAAGTGTCTATCAAAATTTCTTGTTTCTAATACCAGTCGTTGAAATTAAGTGAATCATAGCATTTTACCTTCGAATCATAGTATCTTGACAATTTTCAATTAGTTTCCTAAATTTTTAAGTCGTTTCAGAAGGTTTTATGATAGGAATCAAATCGATAGACAGAACATTCTAATTTGAAAGTTCGCGGAGACACATTTCACCCTCGAGGGAATTTTGCGAAACCCTTTTTTAATAAATGTCTGTTTTACAAGAGAATCGTACCGTTTCTAAAATACAGGCAGTCGAATGAGGAGCAGAAATTAGTACGGCGAAGCGGAAGCTGCACTGGCAGAGTTTAGTCGATTGAATTTTAGGTAGTTGTTTGAATGGTATTTCGTTCTAAAATGCATTTCCGATAGCAATCCTGCCTGAGGACTTTTCACTGCGTTCGTTCATCGATTGTTCTCAATTTTAAGCGTACGTCGACCACATTCCATTTAAATATGTTGCATATCTGCTAATTAACGATACGAGTTCTGTAACAGGTCCGCGAACGTCACATCTCGATTAAAATCTGCACGTAATTTCGTACGTATAAGTTCTGAACTATTCGCTATTGTGTGCAAGCACCCTTTGACAATGCTAGACGATTTAATTATTTTTTGTACAAGTTCTCGATCATCAATACTTTTTAGCTTCTTTGTTAAGGCAGCTCACGCAGCTGTAGTTGCAGCAGGGATTCTTTCCTTTTTTTCCCCGATAAGTCCGAGATCTGTAGTCCAGCACAAGAGTAAGGAAAGTAATTACAGATAGGAAATTGCTCGAGGGGAAATGGGCTTTCCATTGGGTCTCATGATAGATTGACGTTTAAATCAGAAATAATTATTTGACGCTTGAACAGTGGCATAAATTGTACAATAGAAATTTCCTATAAAGGCCTTTCGCAAATTTCAACCAGAAATCTTTCAACATACTACCCCATAAATTACAATAAATTATATAAAAAAAAGTCTCACTGCTCTCAGTCGTACTACATATTCAATAAAAATGATTGAATGATTAATTACCAGGTTTACTTAGAATGAATTTCTAATTGTTCGTCAATTTCCTTCGATTAAATTCTTCGTGTCGCGGATCGTTCGATCGAAGTTATTCAACTCCGCGCGTTCGATCGCGCAACAAACACGCGTATTCGACACCTATTCGTTTGTTCTCGCGTTGCACCGGCGACACGCATAACTCGGCGATCGAATTATTTGAGACATTCAGAGGATATCGCGCGCACAATTACACCGCGTGCGAGCGAATACGGTGCGGCTCGACGCGCACGGATGGTAGGGATCGTCGTCGAGTATAAATGAACCGTTCCCCCGTCGGACGTACGTCTGTTTCGCATAGCTCGTATCGATTTCAAGTAACGAAACGTCATTAAACCGCAATGGATCGCCTCCTCGTCTTCGTGCTGTTCGCCGTTTTACCATTCGCCACGTAACGATCCTCTGTCTATCAGTTTTCGAGTCTTGACTCTCTCTCGCTCTCTTGTTGCTCAGCTACGGAAATTTTTCTAGACAAGACACCATCGAGGACGTGGGCGGCTGCGAGTGCGCCGTATTCCCTATGCAAATATCGAAATCGATCATTGAACGCGCTCTTCCGTATAACGTCACGTGCAACGACGAGGGGGAGGAGAAGTGTCAACAGTTGTGCGTCGCTTTGGTCAGTAAATAATCGTGGTTACGTGCCCCGGTGTAAAATTATTAGAAAGGTATGCGTAAATGATTCTGTGCAGGCCGAGAGGGCCAGGGAACAGGCGCCGCAGATGATTTGTGAGAAACTGAACGCGCACGTTGAAAATCTCCAAGTGAGTCTCGCCTGATCGAAAGTCAGCGAATTTCTATAGAAAAAACAATTTTAATATCGTTTAATATAATAGAATAATAAAATAAAATTAATTTAATAATATATAATTTAATATTTTGATTAATAAAAGCTTTTGATTTTATTATAGGATAAACTATAAATATTTGAGATTATACTATAAGTGAATTCGTACATGGCATGCTTTGAGGCATCTTCGTATTAAGGGTAGAGCTTCTCGGTTTAGCGATTAAATTTCAAGTGGAGATAAAAATGTACGCTTTTTAGGTAGCAGTATACGCGAAAGTGTGTAACGCAATCACGTGGAAATTCACTGGTTTGAAAGCCGCGGATCCAATCTGCTGCCACGACGGGAAGAGTACTGCTTGCGCGGAACCAGCCCCGGTGATTGAAAACTAAATCATTATTCCCGATTATCCAGCAACGCGCTGGCTGCTCCCCCATGGGACTTTAAGTAATCAATACGTTCGTTATTAGACTTCGGATTTTTACGCGGAATCAAATATTTCTCGCGTCGATTTATAGAATCTAAATTAAAATAGCTTTCGTTTAAAAATATTGACAGATGCCAGTATTTCAATATTTTCCAAGCTTATTCTATTTTCTTATAAATGTATCGAATCCGGAGTCTATTATATTCCATGCTTTACTCTCGTTCTCGCTGCTTCTAAATATCAATAATTAATCATCGTCGTTTGAATGATTGAAATAAATGTGTTAACATTGTGTAGGAATAAATGTTCGATCAATTCCCGGCTCTCGTATCCCATCCGCGGATCGTCCAGCCCGAGCGGATATCAACTGTCAAAGAACAAAATCGTTGGTTTAAAAGCATTAAATTCTGCTCATTCCTGCCACTTNTAAATGTTCGATCAATTCCCGGCTCTCGTATCCCATCCGCGGATCGTCCACCCCGAGCGGATATCAACTGTCAAAGAACAAAATCGTTGGTTTAAAAGCATTAAATTCTGCTCATTCCTGCCACTCTCTCTCTCTCTCTCGGCTCCTTTCCTTCGGAGATCTTTCACCCGATTATACACGTACGCCTTTCGAGGTAGCGCCAGAATACAGAGTACGTCTCGGCAACTGCAGATATCTCCCATTTCGTCAATGGTGTTCCGAGATCCTCGTTCCCGACGCCGACCCATTGAATAAAGGGTTTGTTATCGCTCCTCCTGCCGATGAATCCTTCCTCGTGACTCTCTATATCGACCCTAACAGTCTACCAGGCCATTGTATACCCGCGGTTTTGTCGTCCCTTCTTCCGCCGATTTAATGACTCCCGTCATTCTCACGTGCCTCCGTTTCCCTCAAAATTTCGTCTAATTCCCGACACAATATTTTCTAATATTAATATTTACCGTATTCGTTATTTAAGAATCATTCAAAGGACTCGCAATTAGTGTACTTTGATTCAGGGCTACAGTCATTCTCACGTTCCTCCGTTTCCCTCAAAACTTCGTCTAATTCCCGACACAATATTTTCTAATATTAATATTTACCGTATTCATTATTTAAGAATCATTCAAAGGACTCGCAATTAGTGTACTTTGATTCAGGGCTACAGTCATTCTCACGTTCCTCGGTTTCCCTCGAAATTTCATGTAATTCCCGACACAATATTTTCTAATATTCATATATACCGCGTTCGTTTATTTAAGAATGATTCAAAGGACTCGCTATTAGTGTACTTTGATTCAGGGCTACAGTCATACAGTTTACACGATACGTCTGACACAGAGCTCTCTGTTTTGCGCCGTTCCACACGCTGACTCGCGCTACTGACGAAGTCCTGAGAGAAAGAGAAGCCGGCGAACAAGGTCCGCGGGTATGACTTCGTGTTAGCTCGCTCGATGTCAACACCGTGAATATACGCCGACTTTGACTGCCGTCAAAAGAGAGGGACGCCGAAAGTTGTCGGAAGTAATCACACGTCCCCTGTATTGACTTGTACCACTAGCTGCCGTTGCTACGCCATGCTCAATTTGTAACTCGCGGCTACTTTGTATTTAATTTCCGGAAGAAATCGATAACGTGGCTAGCTCGGTGGTGTCGAAAAGCGGGCGCGTGCGTTTAAACTAATCCATTCGCAAGTTCCATTAACATTCATGCACGCAAATTTCTATTAATCGGTTGCCAGATCATTCCCACTGATTTAGCATCCGAAATCATACGTTTGGGGCCGATACACATCGTTAAATCTATTCGCGTTCATTCGCGTTTCCGTGACCGCGTTATTATTAAATAACGCGAGAATCCATGTGAGTTTACCGTTATATCTATTCACTATCAGATTCGCGAATTCGGATCGTTATTAATGATCTTGACGTTTTCACTTTTCAAGTCTTGGATTCAATTTTCGAACTGCTGAGATACTCGCGGATCCGAAATATCTGAACCTGAACTTTCGTACTGCATAACAGTCACGTTTGCGTGATCAAACTGTGACGAGTAATCAGCGCTGCGTTTGAAATTGAACCTGGCATGTGTTTCGTGAGCGTATATATTTATTCATGCGATGAGAGATATTCGATCCCACGCGTTCCAGAAATCTTGGAACAGTAAATTAGATATGCACGATCGACCTCTTTAATCATTTTCATTATCAACCTGAGCAAAATTATTGTGACATACGTTTTGAAGAATTGATATCAAGTTTTGGGGATAATTTACGTAATTTACATAATTTATCTCAGATATGAAAGAGCATTTCAATCCTCAGAACGAGATTAACTCGTACATCGAAAATGAGAAATGTATCGTTTTTAATGGCCGCGCGAGACTAAGAGTAAATCTCGTTGAAGCGACCAGGCGAAAATCCCCGAGCTTTTTCCAATAATGTGTCACGTAATCGAATCTCCAAGGTATTACTGACGCGGTCCCTATAGACGGGCTTTATTTGTGTAAATAATTCCGCAGCTATGGGATAATCAATGCGCAAGTATCGCAACGCACATACATCGTTAGTTCGTTGCCGAGGATATTAGTTCCTCCCGGAGTTTCGCGTGCAAATGAGCACAAAGGCTGTGGAAACGTAGACGTAGACACACGCTGCCAGTCGTTGCGGAGTTCCTCTATTTCGAATTACGTGTAGAACGAACCCGATAGACCTTCGCCAATTTAAAAACTAGGACAAATCGATGGTTAGAAAGATTTGTAAAAATTGCAGCAGTCTCGCTTCATACTAAATGCATAGAAATTCTTTATTTAATCACATGATTATTCAGAGGGATAATTTCATCGATCCAGTCCGCGCGAGAAATAGAACGGAGAGTCGTCGCATGAATATTGTAATACAGATTGCGTTGACAAATCACGCGTCGCTAGGTAATTACTAATCACGATGTCAGCTAATGCACGTGTTTCATCTTATCTTCGCAGACCGCTAAGTACACCCCGGGACGTGCAAACAGTATCTTAGAGCTCTTAAGCCACTTTAATCCTCTGCATGCCTTTCACGCCTCCTTAATGTCCCTTCACCTCGAGCATTCCAGTCGCCAGCTCGTGAGTGGACGACCCATTCACGAATTGTTCAATTACTCGTGTTTCAAAAATTATTTTAATATTATCCAGCAATCAGTCTTCGAACAGTAGGTAAAATTTCAATGTGGAATCGTGAAACGTGTCGATTAAATTATTGTAATTTATCATTCTGTGGGTTCTAGTAGTCTAATATACGCGTTAGTAAAAAAACGAAACGGGTTGGCCGTAATTATCCTCGTTAAAAGCAGCCGGATCGTTAAACACGTTCGCTGTCACGTCGCGACACCGTATGTAACATTCGTGTAACGTGACGTGCAAACACTCGGTTAGCCGCCTTAAGCTTGCAACCAGCCTGTATATAAGCCTTCCGTGTCTCCTCGGTGCCGGTACAGATCATATGTTACATGTTACTTCGGCCGGAAACCAGCCACGGAACTACACCCACGGTTCTGCCGGCCCTATAGCCCGACGATCGCCGGGGATGAAGGTGTATTTATGCACGTGTGTTTACCTATTAGCGATGCGTCAACGTGTAGCCCCTTTGCCAACTCGCGATTGTTGCCGCCCGTCGATGATTACTACCGGCCAAGTCGTTCGAATCAATCGAATTCTGCGAAATTATCGTTTATTTAAAGTAAATGCCAAGTTTCATTTCTTTGGTTGGTCATAAATTGAGGTGGACTTATGTGAAATCGTAGGGAAATTGGTAATTTTCATAGTTAGATGGTTAATTAAAAAAGGAATTAGCCTTGAAGAATTTTTATTGTANCTTAATGTCCCTTCACCTCGAGCATTCCAGTCGCCAGCTCGTGAGTGGACGACCCATTCACGAATTGTTCAATTACTCGTGTTTCAAAAATTATTTTAATATTATCCAGCAATCAGTCTTCGAACAGTAGGTAAAATTTCAATGTGGAATCGTGAAACGTGTCGATTAAATTATTGTAATTTATCATTCTGTGGGTTCTAGTAGTCTAATATACGCGTTAGTAAAAAAACGAAACGGGTTGGCCGTAATTATCCTCGTTAAAAGCAGCCGGATCGTTAAACACGTTCGCTGTCACGTCGCGACACCGTATGTAACATTCGTGTAACGTGACGTGCAAACACTCGGTTAGCCGCCTTAAGCTTGCAACCAGCCTGTATATAAGCCTTCCGTGTCTCCTCGGTGCCGGTACAGATCATATGTTACATGTTACTTCGGCCGGAAACCAGCCACGGAACTACACCCACGGTTCTGCCGGCCCTATAGCCCGACGATCGCCGGGGATGAAGGTGTATTTATGCACGTGTGTTTACCTATTAGCGATGCGTCAACGTGTAGCCCCTTTGCCAACTCGCGATTGTTGCCGCCCGTCGATGATTACTACCGGCCAAGTCGTTCGAATCAATCGAATTCTGCGAAATTATCGTTTATTTAAAGTAAATGCCAAGTTTCATTTCTTTGGTTGGTCATAAATTGAGGTGGACTTATGTGAAATCGTAGGGAAATTGGTAATTTTCATAGTTAGATGGTTAATTAAAAAAGGAATTAGCCTTGAAGAATTTTTATTGTAATTATAATATTTCTTCACTTGGCATTTCGTTAATTTAAAGTAAATGTCAGTTTCATTTCTTTGGTTGGTCCTAAATTAATATGGACTTATATGAAATCGTAGAGAAGTTGATAATTTTCATAGTTAGGTAATTAATAAAGAGAGGAATTAGCCTTGGGAAATTTTTATTGTAATTATAATATTTCTTCACTTAGCACTTCGTTAATTTAAAGTAAATGTCAAGTTTCATTTCTTTGGTTGGTTATAAATTAATATGGACTTATATGAAATCGTAGAGACATTGATAATTTTCATAGTTAGATAATTAATAAAGAGAGGAATTAGCCTTGGGAAATTTTTATTGTAATTATAATATTTCTTCACTTAGCACTTCGTTAATTTAAAGTAAATATCAAGCTTCATTTCTTCGGTTGGTTCTAAATTAAAATTTTCATAGTCAGCTGGTTAATAAAAATGGAGTTAGCCTCGGTGAATTTTCAATCATTCAGTTTGAATGGGATAACAATCGTTGCATAGTTTCGTGAAATTAGGCGTGCGATGCTCGAGGAACGGAAGCTCGGTAAGCAATCAGTAAAGGATCGTACTAACAATAATTGGTTAAAGAGGTCGTGAGATATCGGGGTTGCAGGAAGCGGAAGACCGTGGATCAGCTCGCTGAAACTTCGTGGCTCCGCTTATTAACTTATTGCGTCTTCTAAGTTCGCGTTAAACTGATATTAATTACTGTACTCTCCGGAGCTAACTTCGGCTGAGCTTGTTGTCGCGCCGGCCTCTTCCCATCCGACCTACTTCCAAATTTCTTTTATACTACCTTCGTTACCCTTTTTTGCGTCCCTTTTTCCATGCAACGTAAAAGAATCATTATTGCATTTTAATAAATTCATGTTTCTGTCGTAATTATGTACTGAAAGCTCTTCGGAAGTTTTCACTTTTATTTATTCTTATTATAATCTCATTTTAAAAATGATTAAATTTGTTTCGAAGGTTTTTAATATGATGGACAAATCGTTGTGAATCTACGACAAGTCACGTAGCACCCGATGTAACGGCCTTAACTTCGTTCACGAGACATTGAATCGCGTTGACTCCGGTTTGTCGCAGACCGTTCGAATTTCACAGTGGGAGCCGCGTGGCAGGATAAAGAAAAGCAAGCTGCTGCTGCAAAACCCGAAAACCAATAGTGGCGCGCAAGCATCTTTCACCGAGAAAATATTTCCCACTAGACGCTTCGCCGGGAGTCTTATATACGATCAGGGACCCAACGCGAGCAAACACGATTCCCGTTCTTCAGAGCCTACACATCCCCCGAGATACGATGAAATACGACTGGTCTTTAAATGTGCGTGTCCACTTGTATCACGCCCTTGTCGCGTCGCTGAGCCACCGTCCCGTCTAAATAGCTCTCAACTCGGGGCATCTGTTTGAATTGTATCTCCGAGATTTAATGCGTGACCGAAATTCCTGTGTCTATCTTGCGATATGATATTTAGGGTAAATGTGCTAATTACTGCGAATTTTTATGCAAGGTAACTTTCAACGCGAAAATCAGCTATTTGAATACAAGATTCAAGTTCAATTATTTTTTTAACAAGTTTTATTATGTTATAAATGTGTAAAAAAACAATTATATCTCAAGAAGACGAATACGTTAAATTAAATAAATCATTTTTATAAGGTGATGAAATACAGGTATTACTGCGAGTATGAGGCAATTACTGCGAGTCAAATACTGCGGGAACCCTAATTACTGCGAGCCAAATACTGAGGATATCGAAATAATTTCATCACTTTTTATTAAATATTTTTTAATAAAATATTATACGAAATACATAAGTGTTATTTAAACTATTTTTTTTTCTTCTTTATTGCACTTCTTGAACACTTTAATCCACTCTCAACAACAATCAAATATGCCTTCGAACCGACTAAACCTATTCTACAAGGTTATGCTTTACAGTTCGCATGTTCGCAGTAATAGGCGTTCGTGAAATATACTGTGTGGAATATGTATACTGCGGTCGTCAATATATTAAAGACACACATTAAATTAACATACTTTCGTATTTTTCTAACTAAATAATACATATTTTGATTGTTTGTAATATTAAAACATACTATGTATTAATATTATTGAAAACAAATGAAATTTTAAAAGAGGTGTTTGACAGACGTCAACCAAAATTATTGGAAAATTCATATTCTCGTGAACTACTCGACTTTGAAGTGTTTTAAAGTAATTATAAATTTCATTATTGCTATTTCTTTTGTTTAAATTATTATTATCAAATAACAAAATAATTAAAGAACTTCTTTTATTTCGTCTAATACGTTTAAAATATTCATAATTAATGATTTTAATAAAAATCCGCAGTATTTGGGGCATCTGCAGTAATTACTTACCCTATAGGTTTTTTTATGGATTTGTACTTGATTTTAATCTGGGAGTCTACGGTCCGCGGTGCTTTGAAGCGCGCGTAATTCTTGTCGGCGATTCCGGATTAGGTCAGAAGTTTTTTCAGCAAACTGTACGTCCCCTGTCGATCCGTTCGAGAAGATTTCCAGTTGGGAAAACAATGTGAAAGGGGCTAGGTAGAAGTTTCGAAAAAGTTTGTCGACCCGCGTACTTAAACATTGTTCTTCGTCGAGATCTTACTCCGCCCCGGGTTATGCTGGATATTCCGATGAACTCGATCCATCCGTCCGCCCGTCCGGTTGAATATGTATTTGCGAGACCCGAGTAATTCTACTGTGACTATTTTCGAAATATATCGACGCCAGTTTTTAAGCCGCAGGTATTTTTTCATGCGTCGCACGAGCCGAATGAAGAGGTCCGAATTCTGTCGTCAATTCGAGCCCCGGTGACGAGCGTCGAATTGTGTAATATATTCATTTTCCGGTCGGGCACAACGTTCGTCGAAAACGCAGCCCGTATCGAGGCGCACAGTAAAATAAACGTTCGGCGCGATTTTCGTTGTACGATTAATCCCGTGATTCCATTGATTCTACTCCGAACGCGACGCATTGAAATAACATCCACTGTCGCTGTCGATTCAACTGGCCGCGCATAGCTGGAACAGTATTATAAACCCTTTCGTCCGACGATTGTTAACTATTGCTAGTCGAACAAAAGGGTGGGGGGCGGCACCGGAAACAGAGGTAAAATGGTTTCGAGCCTCGCAGGTGGAATCGCGTATTAAAAATTGGTGCAGGTGTCGAGCTTGTTAATAAAATTTCAGGCGTCCGAATTTACTTTTTTTTTCCCCGGTGCCGGACGGGCGTAATATCTGTTGCCGATTTACACAAGTGGCCGTCGATACTTTTTGACGTCGACCGGGCCTGGCAGCCGTTTTTATCAAGCGCTCGCGGATTATTTTATGGTGATTCGTTCGGGGCCGAGTAAACAGTTTAAATCATCGCCGGGCGGCAACCAGTTACCTCTGAATTTTACATCGCGACGAGGGCGTTTTATTGCGAGCCCGTGTAAATTCGTCGTTCCGCCTGGGTTTTAATGGCCCTTTAGAAAATATAAATTACGCTCCTCGTCGTGCGGTAGAAATTCCAGCCGCTCTTTAACGCAGATTATTTGTCACACGCCGACCGCGCGACGATACGTCGATATTATTCATCCGCGCTAATTAAATAATTAATTTGCTAATTGGACAATGATTGTAAGGTTCGCGCGTCGTAGATTCGATCCGCTCCGGAGTTTCATTTCGCCGGCGACCATCTTTCTCGTGTATCCCGNGACCGCGCGACGATACGTCGATATTATTCATCCGCGCTAATTAAATAATTCATTTGCTAATTGGACAATGATTGTAAGGTTCGCGCGTCGTAGATTCGATCCGCTTCGGAGTTTCATTTCGCCGGCGACCATCTTTCTCGTGTATCCCTTGTCTGACTCGCCGACGACTCTCGCTACTTACGAGTCCGGGGACACGTTTCGACGACTATCTGCGACGTACCCGCGCTCTCTGCCATTTCCGACGAGAATAATTATTGTTCTTTCGCTCGGCACCGCCCCGTCTCCTTTTTACGTGCGCTGCACGATCGCCCCCGACGAAATTCGCGACGCGGAATCGCCTCGACAACGAGACGCGTTTGTCTTGACGTTAATTACGAGGAAATTGTTCTCGTCTACCGACCTGCGGTTCACCCGTAAAAACCCGCGTACTAATCATCGCTCGATGATCATCCCTCTTATTTAATTTCGCAGGAAGAATCGTCTAACAAAGTTAGAATCGTGTAACGGAACTTCTATTCTTGAAAATAATTACAGTATTATTCTTCTTAGAGAGAGAGAGAGAGAGAGAGGATACATTTTAATTGGAGCTTTCCAATGCAGAAACTTTTCGAACTCGTTGAATCACCGGCCTCCTCGACGGTTCCTCCTCCCAATTATTAGATTCGTCGGGAGCCGAGCCCCCGGGAGCAAACGAAGTATCGTTTAATTTTTCCCCGGATCGTCCCGGGCAAAAACCCCCCAGTGTTCCACTGTTTTTCCCTTCAGACGGCGCAGCCTGAATATTTATCGCACGCGTTCCATTTAGACCCCGCCAGTCCTTTTTTATTTCTATTATTCAGATCAGTTCCCTTATTTTAAATCCTCTGTATTTAAACCTGCTGGTTTACTTCTTACGTACCGTGTGACTAGCCGTGCTGAACCTTATTCCGTCGAGAAGAAGGTGCGACGGGGAGGAGAGGAGGAGGGAGCGCCGGGTNACCCCGCCAGTCCCTTTTTATTTCTATTATTCAGATCAGTTCCCTTATTTTAAATCCTCTGTATTTAAACCTGCTGGTTTACTTCTTACGTACCGTGTGACTACCCGTGCTGAACCTTATTCCGTCGGGAAGAAGGTGCGACGACGAGGAGAGGTGGAGGGAGCGCCGGGCGTAACAGCTATCATTATGCAAATCCATGTCGTCGTAGCCGAGCGGCCAAGATTAAGACGCCCATTCGTTACACAGTTTTGCTTATCGAATCATTTTTTTTTTCACACTCCTGAAGGATGAGCGGGCGAACACAAGCGCGAATGTACCGGGAAAATATGAATACTTCCGGCCGGCGTGGTTCTTCAGGTACTTAGCAGAATTTTGATTAAAAAATAGTTGTCTCGGACCGAGTGGATCCTTCTTGCCGCGTAATGACGATTGACACGTCGCGGAAACGCGAGGAAAAAGCATAATTTCCTGACGGTCGGACGGGCCCGTTCAACGGGCAGGAATTAATCAGTTTTTCCTGGACAGAGTATGCATTCCGGTCACGTTTTACGAGATTCCACCGAGTCGGGTGTAACGAGCCCCGCCTGTAAATAACCATCGAACTGGCTCGTAATAAATTACTCGAAATAAATTCATAACGAGGACGCCGTGCCGCTTTCCGCGCTAAATAATCCAGATCGTAATCGTTCGCGATCACGGTGCCGCATTTCAATTCTCGATCGCGATGTTTCCAAATGACCCGTATTTACCAGTCGCATGCAAATCCTTCCTTCGCCTCCGATATTCCGAGATGTACTTCACCTTTTCTTATACAGATTGAAAGAGTGACTTTTTATCTGTTTTTTTTATTGAGTTATTGATTAACCGCTTCCGGTAAAATGACGAGTCTAGACTCGTCATTGGTTTTTCATGCCATACCGTCTGTTATATAATAAATACCATTGACTTCTTTTTACTTGTACCGTTTTTTATATTATTTAATAATATGTAAAAATGGTTATTAATTAAGTACATGTAAGAATTGTAAAATGAAACAAGTTTTTTTTAAGTAAAAATTAAATGGTTATTTCGTGCACAGTTTTTCATTATTAAATCGCACCGGAAGGGGTTAATATTAATAAATCCATGCCACGTTTTTTCAATGCTCGATCTGGAAGTAACATGCATGGATTTTTACATGATTTCGACGTTTTAAAATTACAACGATTTTAATCTACATAATTTCTCATTTTATTTTGCAATTGAATATAAATGAAAATTTATCCATTCGTTCATTGTTATAAATGTACATTTTAATAAAAGGTAAAGTGCTGAAAAAATGGTGCATGGCGTTGATTTCATTGAAAACAATCTGTTTTTACTGTACTTACGGTTCCACCCTGTTTTAATCCGTACTCGAAAAATCGAGAGGTTAATAATTCCCCGGGATCGGGACGATAGGAAGTTCTGTGTTACTGTTATGCACTCGATCGCCCACGTTCGTACCTTTAGCCCGGTGCGATAATGCACAAGAAACTTGGCCGCATGTACAACCGCTGCGTAAACTCCATAATTTGTGACCGCAGAAATTCGCCAGAATTTATCGAACTTCACTCGGGCCATTATAATTATGCCCTGCCCGGTCAACGGGAAAAAAACAAGGGCCGTCAAGGAAATTGAATTCCGACCTACTTTCTCTCCCCGGTGCGCCCCCTCCCGATTAATTATTCATACGTTTTCAACCATTCTCGCCTCGTCAACCCGCTCACATCACGTTTAGCTTTTAACATTAGATTCATTACGAAAGGGGATGATAAACAGGTTGCCGATTAACCCTTTGCGAGACGATTTTCAGATTGATTTCTACGCAAAATCAAATCAAGATTGGGGGCGTTCGTTTGATTATAAAAATAATAACTCTCAAATTTTCGATTCTTTCCCTTTGATATAAATTCTTTTACATTTTTAATAGATACAATTTTTCCATAAATTTGCACTCGATTGTTTTTTTTCTGTGCTGAACATTGGATAGACTTCGAATGATCATTTGTAAAAAATCCGTCAGATCCAAGACAGTCGGTCGTAAACAGAGTTAACGAAAACGAATGTTGAAAACGGGGAAGGAGTTATGAATAGGTATCGAGTCACAGAGTTATTACTTAACTATCGATTTATCATGTTCCTCGGGGGAAGGAAGTTGGAACGGAATAGGGTTGTTGAGGCTTGCTCTTAATTCCGATCGGAGGCGATTAATCATCCTGCCAATTCTTTTTCCCAACAACGGCCTCTCCCCGTGTCTCTCGGAGGAATTCGTCGGCGGTGAAACGCGCACGAAGTGCGTCGGCCGAAGTTTATCTACCCGCAGGCCGAATCATCAGGCCGGATTGAATCAACGAATTAAGTCTTCATTGGGCCGTTGCGTTTTCTTTGTCTACCTATCCATTCGGACCCGTGACGAGTCCCTCTTGTCCATCGTTTTTCGTACTAACTCTGTACTCTTTCATTTCCCTGTGTACGAATGGTGACACAATCCATTTTCGAATATTATTTAATACAGGAATATAAAAAATTTGGATTATTAAAAAAGGAAGATCAGAGTTTGACTCTCCATACAAAAATAAGAAGTTTTTCCAAAACATATAATCCATTTTCGAATATTATTTAATACAGGAATATACAAAATTTGGATTATTAAAAAAGGAAGATCAGAGTTTGACTCTCCATACAAAAATAAGAAGTTTTTCCAAAACATATAATCCATTTTCGAATATTATTTAATACAGGATATAAAAAATTTGGATTATTAAAAAAGGAAGATCAGAGTTTGCCTCTGAATACAAAATCTAAGAAGCTTTTCCGAAACATATCTTTGAACGAAAAAGCATAATTTATGACACCTTCAAGCATTTTGCGAATTGTCTTAGCTCGCTATTTTGCGAATATTCCTTACTTCAGTTTCTCGGTTCTCCGAGTTGAAATAACATACGTCAGATTTGAAGCGTGAAGTAAAAAGTCTCGGGAAATATCTTGTACCGCGGGAGAAGAACTCGTAACGTTGGCGTTGGAACTTCGCTAATTGGAATCGATCGCGGGCAGATAGCTCTCAAACGAAAGAGTTACTTAAGCACCGGTAACTCAACTGGCTCGACGCGGTTGTAACTTCAATCGAATCGGCAAATTTTTACCGTTTATTCAAACCGTCTAATTGAAACATTAATCCACGGCCGCTATATCGAACGCCGAGTCAATGGTGCTAGTTCGGTCGATTTTAAACGGCAATTGAGAGCGCAGGAATATTCGAGGTGTATAATTTGAGTCTGTCAATTCGTTTCTGGTCGACCCGCGAAATTGAGAGATCAGGCTCCCCGACGATCGTTCCTTCCCAAATCCCGTTGTAACCCAGAAAAGCTCGACTCTCGATTCCGTTGGAAAAATTTATATTAAGGAGGTTCATCTGGTACGTAGCAAGTCAAATGCAAGTTATAGAAAATGGGAGCTTGATTTGACTAGCATACACGTTAATAACGGAGGTTATCTACTCTAAAGATGCAGATTTCGTTTGTTGTGATTCATAGTCACCCAATCTATCTAAATTTGCAATTAAAATGTTCGTTAAATGTTTCTCTTTAATATGACATAAGTTTCATTCAAAACTGTCTGTCAATACCTAATAAATTAGCGATGGAAGTCTGGGAAATCACTCTTTTCCATATGACTACGTATAAAATTGTCAAAAATATTTATATTAATATCTCATCATTAAGGTATTCAAACGACTTAAAAATTATTTTGAGGTATCCTGGTATACTGTTATAGACGATCAAATTTTTTTTGGAGATCTATCTGTCAATTCCTTAACCGGATGAACCTCTTTAAATGAGACATGGAAATTTGAATGCGATAAACGCGGAGTCGATGGATTTACAAGAGGATCGACTAGCCACCCGGACGGCATCCATGTAATGCATAAAAATTACACGGAATGTCAAACGCCACATGCATATCCGAATGCAATCACATTTTTTACGGCGATATCACGAATGTTTTAGTTTGAATAAAACATGACGCGTCGGAATCGCCGGGAGATAGATCCCCTCCCTAATTCGTCGGATCGCGACCGATAATAATTGTCGATCCCCGTCGGGCGCGTGTACGGGTCCATTCTCTCTCCGCTTCGCTCGCGAAGGCGTCGCGACGATCGGACGGACGAACGAACGTGCGGCGAGGACCAGCAGCAACCAGACTGGGAACGTCAGAGTGCCCTACGACTGCGCCGCGCTCACATCCCTGGCTTGCCCGACCACCCACGGGATCGTAGATCGCTCGTTCACCGCTCGACAATAGTGCATCGATCGTCGATGACGTCAAACCAAGCAGAATCTTTGTAACAGTGATCTCGAAGTGCCCGAGTGCCCGCGTCGTCCGCCGCCGAAGATCTGTTCGCCGTTTAAGTAACTGACCGGCTGGGAGAGTGACAGCGGGATTTTATAAAATGCGCGCGCTCCGACGATAAGGATAAGCGTTCATCGTGGTATCGATTGCCTCTTCGCCTCGTCGTTTATGATGTTCGCAAGGCGAAAATGTTGAGAGAGTCTCGAGATAAAACGGGGATCATCGAGGTCGTATAGCTCCAGCATAACCGCGCGCGACGAACCAGCGAGAACCAGAAAACGGTCCAAGACCAGGAGCGATGTATTGAGCCATCGATCACAGAGGAGAGGCGCGGGGATGAGCGACGCGTTCAATTAAACCGTTCTAGTAGCGCGACAGAGATCGAAAGAATAGGGGGAGCCGCGTAATTCGCTCGGAAAATATTAGTCGTGCAGTTGCAAATGTCGTCTTCACGTTGAACCGTCGTATACCGAGCGACGAATCGACCGAAGGAGCGTCAAGTGTCCGATTGAGTCCGCGATCGTTTCCTGGAAACTGTTGATCGACCACGTCGAGATCGGCGCGAGCGGATCTCGTAAAGTTATTTCATTCGAGTGAAAGCAGCTGCGCTCGTTTCGCGTTTGTTTCCGCGAGAACCGAGTCGAAGTTCTGAGTTCTGGGAGATAGATTTCGGCGGACGATCGCGATCGACGCTGGCGAGCGTCGATGTTAGCGGCCGCGTCGAATTGACAGCCAGAGGGGAGACACGGGACTTTGGAACTCTTCCAGCGACAGATCCAGCGTGGACAATGAAGTGGTGCTTAGTGGTGCTGATTCTAGTCGGTGTCACGCGGGCCGAAAACTCCGTCGAGACGGGCTATTCGATCTTCAACTGTCCGGAGCTGAATTCCCAAGAGGAGATCGATCTGAACGCGGTGAGTCTTTTAAAACGGATTACGTAACCGCGGAATCTCCGCACGACTTGCTGCCACCGTACGTTTTTACACCTGGAGGTTTACCTGAACCGTTCAACAAAGGCAAATGAAATATATTATTTGTGTGATACTTGAATCTGACTCTGTTACGCAGAAACTGTTTCAGTTAATTTGAATTCGTATATTATCATAAATGTTCTGGAATATTCTAAACGACTTTCCAATAGCAGTCGATTTCTATTTACATCGCGTTTTCCGGGTCGAATATTCAAGCATACATGTTTGTACGATCGTATGTACTCGTCAACACAGTCGTTTTCGTACGAGTCGCGAAGCCCCTTGACGAATGTTTCGACGCAGTCATAGTTCACATTCGTGTTTCGAAATTAGAAGCAAGTATCTATTCTAATGCGAATTTTCAATTACTATCAGCATTTATTCGATTCCTCATCACTATTTCTCACAGCGTCCTTGGAAGTTCTCAAAACAGACTCGATGATTCGAAGTTCGTCGTGGAATTTGATTCTGTCGATTGTCTTTTCGAAATCACTCGAAGTTCCTGTTATTGAAATTTTGTTTTTTCGTACGTATCACCTCTTGTATTGCGAGCGTGTTCAGTATCTCTGCGAGACAGTGGCAATTACGCGTCGTTAGATTCGCGTCACGTAGCCGAGACGAGCAGGATTTTTCTCTAATTACTTAAAACAATTAGTATCCGCACGGCTGGCGTATTCTAATGAGCTGAAAAAAGTTTGGCGAGGGAATTCCTAAGATATCGCAGAAAAGGTTGCCGGGGGAATTGCAACTATAAATTTTGTAGAACCCAAGAATTCGCGAGGTTGCCATCACGATGCGTGAGGTGAGGAGGTTGTTCGTGCTTGAAATTCTTCAAGACGTTTAATCGGCGCGCCGTTAAATGTGGGGGATGGGAACTATTGATAGCTGACGGCGGTTGAGCTTCCTTCTGCGCCCCGGGGAATTGTCAAACCGTGAGAAACAGAGAAACGGGCGCGTCGGTGTAAAACGCGAGGATATCCGGCGATGATTTGCGCGTTTTTTTCTTCTATTCCTTATCCGCGCAGATGCGATTTATCGCGGGAGGGATACAGATCTCGGGGCTCGCCTCGCCTTTCCCAGATTAATGCGATTCCGATAACTGCGACGCTGGTTTGTTGCGAGATTTGAGAACCGTGACGGTCCACCGGCACCTTTTATTTTCGTTGAAAATATACCCGGGCAGCGAATGAACGGACGACGACGAAAAAAAAGTAACAACGGAGCGGACTAATGCGAGGGGCAATAAAAAAAGAAGGGGGAGCCGGGGCAGCTTTCGATGCGATCTCGCTGATAAATGTAATATCGATAACACGGTGGACACGTCGCGGCGTTTTCGAAATCGCATTTCCCTTCGAACTTTCCCTACTTTTTAGCCGGCCACCGTAGTCGATTAAATAAAACAAAATCACGTCCGCCGGAAGTGTATTTTTTATTCGTTTTTCCATCGGCCGTTTCTCCTCTCTCTCGCTCTCTTCCCTGTCCGGCTGCGTAGCGGCGAACCTGTTTACGTTTGATAGATAAAAATTGAGTATCGTTCGAGCTAGCCGGGAGGATAAACTGTTTTCAATAGCGGAGCTACCACCGGCTTTAGGGAAACCGGGTCAGATTTGAGTTCCTTTTTTTAATGGACGCCAAGCGTCGATCCGGGCGCATACGTACACTAGGGGCCAGCATCTTGCATGGGATAATCGATACTCCGCTCTTTGCTCGCACTCGATTATCCACTCCCTTATTTAAGGCAACAACTTTCGAAAACATGCATCGATCAATTCTTAAGGGAGTACCCTCGGTCGTACAATTACAAATGAGAATCGTTTGATATTTTGGTGATACCTAAATTGAAGTGCACTGAATCTCTGATTCAAATTTTATAACCCTTCAGAACAATGTTGTTATATACTGTAAAAAGGGCATCTCCACTTCTTGCAGTATATAAAGAAATTTTCCTAAAGGGTTATGAAATTTGAATCAAAGTTTCAGTGCACTTCAGTTTACCTGTTACCAAAATATCAAACGATTCTCATTTGTAATTCTACTACCGAGGGTACTCGCTTAATAATCAGTAAAAAAAAAAAAAAACGAACCGATCTCGACGTCGATTTGTCGAATATATAGATAGGAAATTATTTGCGGATTTGAGGAACGAGTGGAATTTTTTGAGCGCGTCTTCTGAATTGACTCGTAGAGACTTGGCTAGTGACACAGAGTTGGGCCGCGGCTTAAAGTATCGTTAATTCAAAACAATTACGAGTTCCTGGCACGCGGCCTCTACGAAGTCCGCCGAGTCGTGCACCGTCGTTCACAGCCTCTAGTTATGTAGCAGCGAGCGCATTAAGTGGCAGCTATAATTCAAGCGATCGCGTCCAGGAGCTCGCAATTCGTGTCCAGCGCCGTTATCGACGCGGCCGCACGCTCTTCTTTTCCCCGGCGAACAAACAGGCAAGATGGAAACGCGGCCGAAATATTTATAGGCCATCTTCGAAAATATCCGTTCGCCGGCGTATTCGTTGCAAACGATTTATCGCTCATCCCTGAAGAATCGTCGCGTTAATGAGCGCGGCAGGAATTGGCCCGCGAGTCATCGATTGTTCGCCGGGGCGACGTTTCTATTGGAGCCCCTCGAAAATTTATGCATTGGATATAGAAAATGATGGAACGTCGCGGCCGGTATGAATTACGAGCGAGCCTAGCGCGCCCGGAAGATTGAACGCAACTTCGTCACCGTCACCGATGCGTCACGCGACAATATCATATTTCACGATGTCCGAGTGCAATGTAAAATTCCTCGGGGCCCGGCGAGGGAGAGTCAAGGGGGGAGCGGAGGCGCGTCTCTTGTTAAGGATTTAAAGAAGGCTGAAGGGATTTTCCAGGGGCGGGAGATAACGCGCGGCTCACGGCCTAATGAAAGGAACTCTATCTCTAAAACAGTCGTCATGAAACGCGAGATTATTCAGGCTGTCAGGGCTGGGTAGCGGAAGCGGAACGGCGAGATACATCAGCGATTAGCGGAGTCCCGGCCAGAGGAGAAGAAGACCCGCGGAGGAATTCACGTAGCGAGCATAAAGAAACGAAATAGGGCAGTTACTTAAATCGTAGACAAGTCGTCGGGACGCGAGATTGGCCCCGGACCCTCCGGTGATATAGTGCCGCGTTTGCGAATGCAGCGAGCCCGGCGCATTTGCAGTTCCAACTAGGTTAGCGCTTAACCGTGTAGCCGTCCTCCGCTTTTTTCCCCCGGAACGACGTAAGGAACCGTGATTTTCGGAAACCGTCCCTCGAGCCGCCGCCTCGCTCGAAAGAAATACCGGTCAACGTTTTTATTATACGCGCGTCGCATTTTTTACGTACTCTTTATAATTGGAGTCTGTTTCGAGGACGTGAAAACGCGCGAGGAAGAATGAGGGATTAAGATTTTCGTCGCGGCACCGNGAGAGTCAAGGGGGGAGCGGAGGCGCGTCTCTTGTTAAGGATTTAAAGAAGGCTGAAGGGATTTTCCAGGGGCGGGAGATAACGCGCGGCTCACGGCCTAATGAAAGGAACTCTATCTCTAAAACAGTCGTCATGAAACGCGAGATTATTCAGGCTGTCAGGGCTGGGTAGCGGAAGCGGAACGGCGAGATACATCAGCGATTAGCGGAGTCCCGGCCAGAGGAGAAGAAGACCCGCGGAGGAATTCACGTAGCGAGCATAAAGAAACGAAATAGGGCAGTTACTTAAATCGTAGACAAGTCGTCGGGACGCGAGATTGGCCCCGGACCCTCCGGTGATATAGTGCCGCGTTTGCGAATGCAGCGAGCCCGGCGCATTTGCAGTTCCAACTAGGTTAGGCGCTTAACCGTGTAGCCGTCCTCCGCTTTTTTCCCCCCGGAACGACGTAAGGAACCGTGATTTTCGGAAACCGTCCCTCGAGCCGCTGCCTCGCTCGAAAGAAATACCAGTCAACGTTTTTATTACACACGCGTCGCATTTTTTACGTACTCTTTATAATTGGAGTCTGTTTCGAGGACGTGAAAACGCGCGAGGAAGAATGAGGGATTAAGATTTTCGTCGCGGCAGCGCGCCGCGATTAACGTTGAACGCAGGGTAGATGCAAATGCTCTCGTGATTTAAGTCGCGCCGCCTCGGCTGCGAAATTGGTTTCAGACTACGTCTACCGCGGGAAACTTTTGCGAATTATCGTTATTTCTTTCGCGCCTCGCGCTGCAAAATACGCTCCTGATGCGCTCTTCGGATGAACGATACCGTGCATATTTTATCGTCGTCCCGGGAGATAGAGAGAGAGAGAGGAGAGGAGAAAAGTTCGCCGCGAATTGACGCAGCTGCGCGATACGCGCTTGCCCCCGTCCCGCGGATTATTGCTAAACAAATTCCTGGGAAACGGAATAAAAATCGCGTCGGCCATTATTCGAGAACGGGACAGTAATCTGCGTGGGATGCAGACGTTCCGATCCGATTTTTTTTCCCCCGGTACAGTTTATTTGTTTTATGAAGATTTGTTAGGACTGCAAATGCGTTAGCTGGATTATTGAATTTGCCGAAGCTCCCCCGGTGTATCAACACGCGTGCGTGTGATTTCGCGAACTTTTTTCAACGGGATTTTCGGCGTTAAGCCCTGCACTGCATCGGTCCAACGGTCGCCCCTAAATTCTCTTATAAAAAGTGAAAGGAACACGGAATTTGTTCGTATTTTAGTTGTTATTATTAATATTGATAGAAAATTGTATTCAGGTAAACAAAAAGCTGTCGGTTTGGCTTTGAGGCGTTGAGATAATTCACGATTGCAAATATATCACACGGTAAATTGTGTTCGTTTGGAAACTTCCTTAAATGTTGGTAATTTCGCGCCGGCATTGTCAGACACGGTAAACTTTCCAATGCACTGGCCTTACAACCAACATCGATCACAGGAGCATGGCAATTGGGGTCTATACCGCGCATGTAAAGCGCCCAGCTCGTCACTTTAGCTAATGTTATGTGCTGCGTTACATTGGCACCAATCGTAACGATGAACTTGGGACCGAAATAGCATCGAGAGCCCCTTCACTTTTTCTCGGCCCAATACAGTCAATCTAGCGTTCAAGATTTTACCACAGTCAAATGAACGTTCATTTTTGTTTGAGCGAAATCCTAATTTCTAATCGTGCGTTTGATGACGAAATCATTTTCTCCCTGACGACCGGTCGCAGAGGAAACGCTGTAAGCGATAGATCAGTCGAAAATCTGAAGCTCCCCGTCCGTGCAAAAAATGCCGATTTCTTGTCCCACTCCGGAACAGTAAGTTAGCCACTATCTCGAGCCGCGGAAAAAGTCTCGGCCGGTGACAATGAGCGACGCGGGACGGTCGCGCGAACCGGCCGGGTCGAGCGCGTCTCTAACGGCGCGGAAAACGTACGAGGAAATTTTTCCGCGCGAAATTCGGCCGTCGGTCCGTGATATCCCGGGGCTTCCATCGATCACACCGGGTTTATCCGGCCGACTCGGGCCGATTTCTCCCCCCGCGCCGATCTCCCGCGTATGAACTCCGAAGGTGGTGACAGATTCCCTTTGGGAAAGTTTCGAGACTACAAGGCGCGCTGGGTATCCTTTGAAAATTGAATCGAGTCGCGCTCCAGTCGTTCGCCGCCCGTTACGTAAATGCCTTGTTCCGAGGATCAATGACTCGAACACACCCTGAACTTCCGTTAATAGTTCCCCGACCGATGACAATCATGCGAACTATTAATTACCGTTGCGTAACTCCGATCGACCCAGTTTCTTAAATAGACTATTTTTTCATTCACTTAGAGTAAAACGAGGGCCTGCAACGTTGGCACAATAATTCAGACCGTTTTCCCGGAACGGTTTTTGAAAAACACGGGTAGCTGTTTTCGAGTTTAACGAGGACCGTCGCTGGGCGGGGATTCTCTAACAATGTTTATAAAAATATTTCCGTTAAGTACTCGGCCGATGACGTCGTTACCTCTTTCTATAGGAGAATACGTGCTATTTCCAACAACGGCCCCGCCGCGCCGTCACGCGTTTACGGTTAGAGAGTAAAATAGGTATATGCACTTTATAAGTTGAAAGCGCGGCTTTTGTGCCGAAGAATAAAAAGCATCGTTTACGTCATAAATCGGACGTCCGTAGAGAGTATATACTATGTACGCGCGGATAACGACGCGTTCTGAATTATTCGAATAAAACGAATCGAAATGAGATAACACGTAATACGCGCGGGAGGACGTGTTTATCTTCGAGTTCCGGCGGGCGTGTACCGAATAATAGAAACCTTTTAAAGCACAAATCTTTCGTCGATGAAGGCGCTTCTTACGCCGTAAATCTCGCGCAATCTCTGGCGACCATATATCCTC
The DNA here is from genome assembly GCA_019453355.1 of Ceratina japonica. NCBI lineage: Eukaryota > Metazoa > Arthropoda > Insecta > Hymenoptera > Apidae > Ceratina > Ceratina japonica. Next base: position 48,195 of record SMSR01006310.1, on the reverse strand, counting down.
GCAAAGGAAAGCTTCCCTCGCAGACCCCCCGCGTCGCCTCACCGTTGAATATAAATCTTCGGTAATTGTTAAGTATCGCTCTTTAATCGGCGATGACGAAAGATCTACCGTCTCGGCTGTGAATTGAAAAATTTATTTAAGCGCCGCTCGTCGATTTTTCTCTCGGTAGCCTGTAAGAAGTCCGACAATAAAAACGTGACGGAGCTCCTTTCCTCGACTCGTGAATGGCATCGATCAGTAAGTTCGGGACGTTTCATTGAAAAAGATACTCGCCCAGCTAGGTTTTTTATCCTCACAATGGAAAATTCATCGGGATAAGACGGTTTCATTCGGCTGTTTCGAACACGCATCGAAGTCGGAGGCCCCGCAATAAATCTGCCGGTAATCCCGATCGATCCCGCTTGCAAAGAAAGCTCGCGTTTCCATGCAGTGGCGCGGAAACATCGGATTCTTTACCCGCCGCTGAAAAGCGGCCACAGCGACGACGTCACGGCTCTCTCTCTCTCTCTCTCTCTCTCCATCGATATTTTACGTACATAAGCGTAAAAACAATTGTTATTCTATTAATTCTTGCGTCGATCGTTATCGTATCAAAATTGTTACGTGAAATATTGTGCTAGTTTCTACCGTGACGGGCAACGAGTATTTATCATGATTAATTTATTATCTTTTTATTACAAATTACCCTTTCCTTGGAAAGTGTTTTAATACTTATGGCCGGGGGGAGCCGCGTTAGAGCTCGGAAACTGCAACAGCTTGCCCATAATACGAGGCCACCGTGGGCTCCGGCGGGCTTTACATGGCGAAAGAATTTTCCCCAGGTGAAATTTCTGCTCCGCGGAAGGCCTTTTAAGCCGGGTCTTACGAGAACTTTTGCAATCAATCCTACGAGCGTCAATTTGCAACTTTTACACTCTCCCGTGAGCGCTTGTACTCCAGTAATCTTTGTCCACGAACACTAGAGATCTTGTACCCACTTCTCCGCTTTCTCCTCCCCCGGAGCGGAACTTTTTGCGGACTTTTTATACAGCCGTACTTAGTCATTTGTTAGATCTTCAATTCTATTTCCCAGACAGTCCTTTACGTCGAATTGGCTTCAGTCCTCTTCAGTTTTTCGATTCCGATCTCAAATTTATCGGACAAATTCGTATGTAGATGAAGTTAGCCCCGCCATTTTGGAATTTTCAAAAAACAATTGTTGTGCTGAGTTGTGCTCAGTTTGTGCTACAATATGCCGTAAATAAAATTTAAACATTTTTTACATTGTAGATTTTATAACAAAAACAAAAATCTGGGCGGAAGTTGGCCCCGCCATTTTGGAATTTTCAAAAAACAATTGTTGTGCTGAGTTGTGCTCACATTGTGCTGCTTTGTGCCGCAAAAAGAATTTCAGAATTCTAATTATTTAACAAATTATAACACGGTAACTTAAATTTACCAAGAGAAAAGATAACAAATTTTATTTACGGCACATTGTATAGCACAAACTGAGCACAACTCAGCACAATAATATTTTTTTGAAAATTCCAAAATGGCGGGGCTAACTTTATCTACATTAAATTCGTACAACTTTTAAATCTTCATCACAATTTTAAAAGCCAGTTTTTTTGGCCAGCCTCTTCAGGTTTTGCATTGAAATTTAAAATTTATGAGCTAATGTATTTCTTCATTACAATTTTATAATTTTCTTTCTGAGAACTTTTAATCTCGATTCTTCATTATAATTCTTTCTCTCGCAGCAAACGTTATATTATTAATTCCTCGTTGCTTGATATCTCAATTCTCGGAATGGAACTTGAATACTTTAATTGTGGAAGTAATTAAAAATGCTGTTAAGAATTGGTCGAAAACTCCGGCGCGAGAGCGAAGCTGTCGAGGAATTCTTAAAGACAGGTTGATTGCCTTTTGCAGCCGCGTAGCCAGCGTCGGAACCAATTCCGCAACAGCTTGCCCATAACTCGGTTCGCAGAAACGCGGCTTTCACGAACAATATATTCAGTACATGAGCCTTAAATGGAATTTATGCTAATCGACGACCTCCATAGTCCGCGAAACCCCTAAACAAAGGGAAACGTTGAATCGGCGAAAAAGGTTGACGCGCGATGCCACTTTAACGAGACCTGTTTCACGAGCTTCGAATGCATTTCCTCGTTTTATTTTTTCTTTATCGAAATTCTTATCACACGTAGACCAATTGATTAATTCCAAAATGAAAAATCGTGCAAAAATCTTTCCCGAAGTTTAAGTAAAAAATTAAGTACGGCAAATGAGGCTGTCAGGAGGAATATCAATTATTTCCAGAGAAGAATATTCGTCAGACTGGACTGATATGAATGATCAGAAAACGTCTCGTAGTTCTAGAATTAAAACTCGTGGAAAAAGATTTTCGAGAGGTTCGTTTAATATGAAAGAGGGAAAATGAGGCTCGAAGATTTCCGTGACGCAGGGAAAATAGTTGTCACGTCGAGGCACAAAGGACAGTTAACAAATATCAAAAGCCGGTGTGGAAATGTCCTGAATTTTGAGAGTATTAAATACCTCGGGCCTTCTATTTTTCTCACGACGAAAGAACCCGGGGCGATTTTAATTAAAACATAGAATATTCGTAAAAGTGGCTGAGAGGAGAGCAAGAACGCGGCGGAAGGAAGAAATTTAAATATGGAAATTTTATATTGTCGCCCGTTTACGTTCCGCGGCCTTTCATTTCTTTCCATTCTCACATAATACGTCCTAGACGCACGAGTCATGGGGAACCTATCGCTTTAAATACGACGAACGTTGTACGCCGCGATGCTTCGCTCTCGACACGCAGATTTCCTGCACTTTTATTTACCGAAAAATTGAAGTTACGGGTTTTTTACTCTTTTGAATAAAAATCTTGATCGTTTTCTGAAGGGGTAATGTCCGTTTCGCTTAAGAATGAGTATTGGGTCGTAAACGGGGGGATTAGATACTAAATCTTTCTCCTTTTAAGAGGATTCTGTTTGTGATCCGATGAGCCGTAGTATAGCTAGGAAATATTTGCGTTAGAAGCATATCGTACGAACGATCCCCGTTTTTCCATCGATTTTACGCGGTGGAGAGATTGTAAAAGGCGGAAAAGCGTGACGGACAGCGAACGACTCGCGCGTACGAGAGGCAACCGGAATAAAATCTGAAAATTCCGAGGGAATCCTCAAATCAGTTCCCCCCGATAGTGAAGATCGCTTATTCCGGAATCTCATTTCTTCCCGGGGTGGTCCGTTCGCGTTTCAGACTCACGTGGTATTCTTGATAATCTCGCAGGTTTCGGATCGACGCAGCCAATAAGCGAATATATACATTTCTGCACTTTTCGCATGATTTGTTCAATAACCAAACAGGTTTCGATATCTCAAGCGGAAAAAATTAAATCATCTTAAAGGCTGAACGTTTTCGAAATTTCCATGATAAATCCGATCCGGGAGCGAAACGCGAGACTCAAAATAAGAGTTGGCCGGCGCTGAGTAACAAAGGGTTAGAGAAAAATACCGAAGGAAATCAGAAACGAACAGGGATATAAAACTCGTCGGAACTTTTCCGATTGGATTCTTCAAATAATACCGACGTCCACATACGGAGTCTCTCTCATTCCGCTGTATTATCTAGTATACGACTTCTTCTTCCCACGGGAAACAAGTGGCCCCAAATAAATAGCCACGAATCAATAAAAGACATGTTGTTTGCCCTGCGGTTAACTCTTGCACCGAGCGAAACGACCGAACTTTTATCGCGATTATTTGTCAACCGAACTTTATTTACGCCTCTATTACGACAGAATTTCGCCAGCCTTTTATATACCACGACTTGTTTCAATCCCCCCAGATCGCAGTCGCTATTTCACTCCAACGAAACCACAACTTTTCCACAGGCTGGATCAATGTGAAATATCATTCAAAATTATCCATTGGTCATTGACTTCAATTTTTCTATCATTTTATTATTAAAAGTCGTATCAACTTAAATTATTTACTGGCATAAATCGATTATTTCTTCGTATTAGATGAAGTAAGTTGATTATTTTGAGAATCTTCATTGATTGACTTTTTCACAGGCTGAATCAATATGAAATGTCATTCAAAATTATCCACTAGTCATTGACTTTCATTTTTCTATCATTTTGTTATTTAAAAGTCGTATCAATTTAAATTATTCGCTGGCATAAATCGATTATTTCTTCGTATTAGATGAAGTAAGTTGATTATTTTGAGAAACTTCATTGATTGACTTTTTCACAGGCTGAATCAATATAAAATATCATTCAAAATTATCCATTGGTCATTGACTTTCATTTTTCTATCATTTTATTATTAAAACTCGTATCAACTTAAATTATTTACTGGCATAAATCGATTATTTCTTCGTATTAGATGAAGTAAGTTGATTATTTTGAGAAACTTCATTGATTGACTTTTTCACAGGCTGAATCAATATAAAATGGCATTCAAAATTATCCATTGGTCATTGACTTTAATTTTTCTATCATTTTATTATTAAAAGTCGTATCAACTTAAATTACTCACTGGCATAAATCGATTATTTCTTCGTATTAGATGAAGTAAGTTGATTATTTTGAGAAACTTCATTGATTGACTTTTTCACAGGCTGAATCAATATAAAATATCATTCAAAATTATCCATTGGTCATTGACTTTCATTTTTCTATCATTTTATTATTAAAACTCGTATCAACTTAAATTATTTACTGGCATAAATCGATTATTTCTTCGTATTAGATGAAGTAAGTTGATTATTTTGAGAAACTTCATTGATTGACTTTTTCACAGGCTGAATCAATATAAAATGGCATTCAAAATTATCCATTGGTCATTGACTTTAATTTTTCTATCATTTTATTATTAAAAGTCGTATCAACTTAAATTACTCACTGGCATAAATCGATTATTTCTTCGTATTAGATGAAGTAAGTTGATTATTTTGAGAAACTTCATTGATTGACTTTTTCACAGGCTGAATCAATATAAAATATCATTCAAAATTATCCATTGGTCATTGACTTTCATTTTTCTATCATTTTATTATTAAAACTCGTATCAACTTAAATTATTTACTGGCATAAATCGATTATTTCTTCGTATTAGATGAAGTAAGTTGATTATTTTGAGAAACTTCATTGATTGACTTTTTCACAGGCTGAATCAATATAAAATGGCATTCAAAATTATCCATTGGTCATTGACTTTAATTTTTCTATCATTTTATTATTAAAAGTCGTATCAACTTAAATTACTCACTGGCATAAATCGATTATTTCTTCGTATTAGATGAAGTAAGTTGATTATTTTGAGAAACTTCATTGATTGACTTTTTCACAGGCTGAATCAATATAAAATATCATTCAAAATTATCCATTGGTCATTGACTTTCATTTTTCTATCATTTTATTATTAAAACTCGTATCAACTTAAATTATTTACTGGCATAAATCGATTATTTCTTCGTATTAGATGAAGTAAGTTGATTATTTTGAGAAACTTCATTGATTGACTTTTTCACAGGCTGAATCAATATAAAATGGCATTCAAAATTATCCATTGGTCATTGACTTTAATTTTTCTATCATTTTATTATTAAAAGTCGTATCAACTTAAATTACTCACTGGCATAAATCGATTATTTCTTCGTATTAGATGAAGTAAGTTGATTATTTTGAGAAACTTCATTGATTGACTTTTTCACAGGCTGAATCAATATAAAATATCATTCAAAATTATCCATTGGTCATTGACTTTCATTTTTCTATCATTTTATTATTAAAACTCGTATCAACTTAAATTATTTACTGGCATAAATCGATTATTTCTTCGTATTAGATGAAGTAAGTTGATTATTTTGAGAAACTTCATTGATTGACTTTTTCACAGGCTGAATCAATATAAAATGGCATTCAAAATTATCCATTGGTCATTGACTTTAATTTTTCTATCATTTTATTATTAAAAGTCGTATCAACTTAAATTACTCACTGGCATAAATCGATTATTTCTTCGTATTAGATGAAGTAAGTTGATTATTTTGAGAAACTTCATTGATTGACTTTTTCACAGGCTGAATCAATATAAAATATCATTCAAAATTATCCATTGGTCATTGACTTTCATTTTTCTATCATTTTATTATTAAAACTCGTATCAACTTAAATTATTTACTGGCATAAATCGATTATTTCTTCGTATTAGATGAAGTAAGTTGATTATTTTGAGAAACTTCATTGATTGACTTTTTCACAGGCTGAATCAATATAAAATGGCATTCAAAATTATCCATTGGTCATTGACTTTAATTTTTCTATCATTTTATTATTAAAAGTCGTATCAACTTAAATTACTCACTGGCATAAATCGATTATTTCTTCGTATTAGATGAAGTAAGTTGATTATTTTGAGAAACTTCATTGATTGACTTTTTCACAGGCTGAATCAATATAAAATATCATTCAAAATTATCCATTGGTCATTGACTTTCATTTTTCTATCATTTTATTATTAAAACTCGTATCAACTTAAATTATTTACTGGCATAAATCGATTATTTCTTCGTATTAGATGAAGTAAGTTGATTATTTTGAGAAACTTCATTGATTGACTTTTTCACAGGCTGAATCAATATAAAATGGCATTCAAAATTATCCATTGGTCATTGACTTTAATTTTTCTATCATTTTATTATTAAAAGTCGTATCAACTTAAATTACTCACTGGCATAAATCGATTATTTCTTCGTATTAGATGAAGTAAGTTGATTATTTTGAGAAACTTCATTGATTGACTTTTTCACAGGCTGAATCAATATAAAATATCATTCAAAATTATCCATTGGTCATTGACTTTCATTTTTCTATCATTTTATTATTAAAACTCGTATCAACTTAAATTATTTACTGGCATAAATCGATTATTTCTTCGTATTAGATGAAGTAAGTTGATTATTTTGAGAAACTTCATTGATTGACTTTTTCACAGGCTGAATCAATATAAAATGGCATTCAAAATTATCCATTGGTCATTGACTTTAATTTTTCTATCATTTTATTATTAAAAGTCGTATCAACTTAAATTACTCACTGGCATAAATCGATTATTTCTTCGTATTAGATGAAGTAAGTTGATTATTTTGAGAAACTTCATTGATTGACTTTTTCACAGGCTGAATCAATATAAAATATCATTCAAAATTATCCATTGGTCATTGACTTTCATTTTTCTATCATTTTATTATTAAAACTCGTATCAACTTAAATTATTTACTGGCATAAATCGATTATTTCTTCGTATTAGATGAAGTAAGTTGATTATTTTGAGAAACTTCATTGATTGACTTTTTCACAGGCTGAATCAATATAAAATGGCATTCAAAATTATCCATTGGTCATTGACTTTAATTTTTCTATCATTTTATTATTAAAAGTCGTATCAACTTAAATTACTCACTGGCATAAATCGATTATTTCTTCGTATTAGATGAAGTAAGTTGATTATTTTGAGAAACTTCATTGATTGACTTTTTCACAGGCTGAATCAATATAAAATATCATTCAAAATTATCCATTGGTCATTGACTTTCATTTTTCTATCATTTTATTATTAAAACTCGTATCAACTTAAATTATTTACTGGCATAAATCGATTATTTCTTCGTATTAGATGAAGTAAGTTGATTATTTTGAGAAACTTCATTGATTGACTTTTTCACAGGCTGAATCAATATAAAATGGCATTCAAAATTATCCATTGGTCATTGACTTTAATTTTTCTATCATTTTATTATTAAAAGTCGTATCAACTTAAATTACTCACTGGCATAAATCGATTATTTCTTCGTATTAGATGAAGTAAGTTGATTATTTTGAGAAACTTCATTGATTGACTTTTTCACAGGCTGAATCAATATAAAATATCATTCAAAATTATCCATTGGTCATTGACTTTCATTTTTCTATCATTTTATTATTAAAACTCGTATCAACTTAAATTATTTACTGGCATAAATCGATTATTTCTTCGTATTAGATGAAGTAAGTTGATTATTTTGAGAAACTTCATTGATTGACTTTTTCACAGGCTGAATCAATATAAAATGGCATTCAAAATTATCCATTGGTCATTGACTTTAATTTTTCTATCATTTTATTATTAAAAGTCGTATCAACTTAAATTACTCACTGGCATAAATCGATTATTTCTTCGTATTAGATGAAGTAAGTTGATTATTTTGAGAAACTTCATTGATTGACTTTTTCACAGGCTGAATCAATATAAAATATCATTCAAAATTATCCATTGGTCATTGACTTTCATTTTTCTATCATTTTATTATTAAAACTCGTATCAACTTAAATTATTTACTGGCATAAATCGATTATTTCTTCGTATTAGATGAAGTAAGTTGATTATTTTGAGAAACTTCATTGATTGACTTTTTCACAGGCTGAATCAATATAAAATGGCATTCAAAATTATCCATTGGTCATTGACTTTAATTTTTCTATCATTTTATTATTAAAAGTCGTATCAACTTAAATTACTCACTGGCATAAATCGATTATTTCTTCGTATTAGATGAAGTAAGTTGATTATTTTGAGAAACTTCATTGATTGACTTTTTCACAGGCTGAATCAATATAAAATATCATTCAAAATTATCCATTGGTCATTGACTTTCATTTTTCTATCATTTTATTATTAAAACTCGTATCAACTTAAATTATTTACTGGCATAAATCGATTATTTCTTCGTATTAGATGAAGTAAGTTGATTATTTTGAGAAACTTCATTGATTGACTTTTTCACAGGCTGAATCAATATAAAATGGCATTCAAAATTATCCATTGGTCATTGACTTTAATTTTTCTATCATTTTATTATTAAAAGTCGTATCAACTTAAATTACTCACTGGCATAAATCGATTATTTCTTCGTATTAGATGAAGTAAGTTGATTATTTTGAGAAACTTCATTGATTGACTTTTTCACAGGCTGAATCAATATAAAATATCATTCAAAATTATCCATTGGTCATTGACTTTCATTTTTCTATCATTTTATTATTAAAACTCGTATCAACTTAAATTATTTACTGGCATAAATCGATTATTTCTTCGTATTAGATGAAGTAAGTTGATTATTTTGAGAAACTTCATTGATTGACTTTTTCACAGGCTGAATCAATATAAAATGGCATTCAAAATTATCCATTGGTCATTGACTTTAATTTTTCTATCATTTTATTATTAAAAGTCGTATCAACTTAAATTACTCACTGGCATAAATCGATTATTTCTTCGTATTAGATGAAGTAAGTTGATTATTTTGAGAAACTTCATTGATTGACTTTTTCACAGGCTGAATCAATATAAAATATCATTCAAAATTATCCATTGGTCATTGACTTTCATTTTTCTATCATTTTATTATTAAAACTCGTATCAACTTAAATTATTTACTGGCATAAATCGATTATTTCTTCGTATTAGATGAAGTAAGTTGATTATTTTGAGAAACTTCATTGATTGACTTTTTNCGGAGGGTTTGTTCGCGTCTATCCGCCCTCTGATTCATCCCCCTGAATCCGCTGCTTTGACTTGCAACACGCTTTGAGCCGCGCTCCTAGCAGCCGGTCGCCGCGTCGCCGCTTCCAAACAGATTTCGAGTCGCTAGAGTACGCTTAATTCGGCGGTGATTGCCTCACCCGCGGAAACTCGATAGATCCCGCCGGACCATAATTCTCCTCTCCGCTCTCCTTTTCTGATCGAATTTCAAACACGGATTTATACGACGCTGTACAGAGGATTTTAATTGATTGCCATAATTACTTTGTCGCGTCCGCGGCCAACGGGCCGCCGACCTCTATGCAAAATTCGATGCGCTCGCAATCTCTATTCATAGAACGGGACGCAGATAGGAATTAATTCTGCGTCACGGGAGTAACAATATCTATTCCGATTTTAACATTTCCCGCAGCTGGATAAAAGTTCGATGCTTGAAATCGTTGCTATTAAAATACACGGCGTTCTACGGTGAATTAGAATAAAAAGGAATGAAACGGCGACAGACACGTGGATAGTGGTCGGAATTAAAAAGCTGGATAAAAGGTCTGGCGGCTGGAAGGGAGCAGGAGGAGGAAGGTATCGAACGCGGATGATGCGAGCGTATTGTCGGGACGGAAGAGAGAAAAGTGGGTCAGTGTGCGCGGCAAATGGAAATGCATTTTCAGCGTAATGTCACGTGCTCCAGACGCCGTTCTCGCGGTTCGACGTTTAACGATCTGGGCCCGGAAGCCGGCGCAGTCTTAACGCGGACGGCTTCCCGAAACGATTTCGAAACAGACACGTTTCCTTTAACGACGATCCTCTTAATTAACGAACAATAGTACGCCGTACGTTCGGGCTTCGAGTTTCGCATATAAATCCTATGATGAATCATTGGAAAAAAGGGTCTTGTAAGAAAATCGGGTGAGAAGGGAATTAAGGATGTTCTGGAGGTACAATCGGAGACAAAAGTACATAAAATTCGAAATTCGAAAATATATTGGCAATGAAGGCTATTTATGATGTATATTTTGTATTAAAAATGTAGATTAATTCCGGAATAATAAAAGATTGTAGATCTTTATTTTGGCCCAAGATATTTTAACAAGATATCTTTCTTTCTAGCATTTTTCTCTATTCTAAACGTGGAATTCTATCACGAACTCGTACGTAGTAAATAATTTGATTCATTGAGTTCTATCAACCATTTCTTGTTTCCTATAATTTGATCCAGATAGAAATGTTTATTACTATATTACTGTTACGTGTATACTAATGATTAGACATTGTAAAAATAGTAATATTGTAAATGTATGTGTATAAATGTGTAATGTAACATTGTAAATACATTTCCGAATGAAATTTTTCTAGTATTTTATGTTAGTATAAAAGGTTCTTTTTTTACTAATTTTCATCTTTGGATATACTGTATTTTTGTATGTACGCATACATTCTTTCCATTTTCTGTATGTACATTGTTTAATTAGTGAATTGCTTCTCATACTGGCTTTTTAATCAAGTTTCCTTAATATTAGATAAGATTCTAAGTGACTTTTGTGAATGACTATTTTCTGATTTCAACTTGAAGAAAATAAATTGGTGATGTTGAATATAGACAATTACATAATAAAAAGTCAAAAATAAATATTTAAATAAAACAAGAATACTTCAGAAAGCAATATTTATAATTACTAATAAAAATCTCAAATTTGTATAAAATTATGTTCTGATGACATTTTGTAGTAGTTTATAATGTTTCTTTTTTTTAACTGTTCAGTGAACATTAATAAATTTTGTGTATTAATCAATTACATAGTGTTTACTAAATATAGAAAAAAATTGAAGTTTCTGTCAACGTTTTTTCAAGGTTTAAATAGGATTTCAAGTGGAATTTTATGAATTCTCCATAAGAAGTTAAAATGTCCAAACTTCAAATTGCTATAATTTTTAAACGATGAAGTGAATCGAACTCAAACTTTGATAATTGCTTTAATATAGTAAAAACTATGATTTGTTAACATTTCAAGAATTTCTGAACGTTTTTATATACCTCCGGAATATCCTTAAGAAGAAGAAGAAGAAGGCGCAATTAAATAGGAAAGATAATGCAGTATTAATTAGAGCGGTTCCAGGAGTGTCTTTTTGTAGAAGTAAGGGCCGTAGCGCGACGCATAATTATGGAACGATTAATCAGTTTGAATAATTAACTCCGTGGGCGGGGATCGTCGCTTGTTCTCGGCGCACATGAGAAATTAATTGCCAGATATTCCGATTCCGCGGCAAGTAATTGGGTAATAAGTAGGAGGCTCGTTACTGCTCCGGTACCCGGCTCTCCATCCGCAAAGAGAATCTCAATCCCGATATCCGCCGACGATGATTCTCGGTTTAATCCGGCGCGGGCCGGAAGCTCGAAAATGAACCGTACGCAGGTTGTTCAATTGGATCGGCATGGGACACGAAACTGTTTGCGCCGGGGACCTCGGCTATTTGTATTGGGCCGAAGGGACCGAGATTTCTATTAAGAGATTAAGAGAGCCGACCGAGACGATGATCAAAAGATCCACGGACCTCTCTCTGTCGCGGTACTACCGGCATGACGACCCAATTTAATTATCTAATTAGACACAGGTCTGAATTGCGAATTAAACGGTTGAAGAGAACGTTAATCCACGGTTTAAGCTCCGTCGCGACGATTACGCCCGAGGGCACTCCTCTGTTTTCCTTGTAAGAATGTTTAATCTTGCACCGGATTATTTATTCAAAGTCTGCCCACCGGTGGAAGTGCGAAATGAATTGTCCCGCTGCGTAATTAGTAGACCGCGGATTTTTTTACGCGTTCGCAACGAGTAACGTCCGGTCGTTCGACGAGCAAACAGCGGTGGTCGAATTTCATTCGGAATATTTTCGTAATTAATACGGCAGTTTTATTAAACAGGCCCGCGTTACGACAATAAACTGTATCGGCGTCGTGTTTGCCCGGCCGAAATTTGGCAGCGGCCGCGTATCAGAACGATGTATGGATCCCGCAGGACGTTAAAACTGAAAATGTACACCGTAATTTGGGTTATTGCATAACAGAGTGAGCGTGTTTGCTCGTAAAACAGTGCATCGGCAATCGTTCATCCCGGAGAGTCAGACCACAGAATAGATTCTCGTTCCGGCGATATCAATATCGGACACGTTCCATAAACATTGAACGACATCGTCGAGCATATAGTTAATTACGGGATCGTCGTCTGAGGTTTTCGCGTGTGTTCGCCCACTTCCTTTCGCGTCGCACACTTTGCGCGGGCACGTGCGCTGCGTGCAATCTCGTGCGTGCAGTCGCGCCGCGAGCCGCATTGAACGCGCGCGTTCCGNTCGTTTTACGCGACGGCGTCAATTCCGCTTCCGCCCGCCGCGCCGCGCCGCGCGAGCGGAGGCCCCGTCTTTATAGGGAAAACTCCTTTTACCTCTCCCCGTGGAAACTTCTTCCAAGATCGTTATGGTAACTCGAGCGAAGTTACAACCATCGAAGTTTGCTTAAATACAAAATATAATAATGCCCCGGCTAGGGAGTAATGGGATCGTCTTGCGTGTTGCCGCCCCGCCACCTCAATCCGTGGAAAACTTCGACGCGGCCCGAGTTTCAATGCAAATCTTGTCTCGAGCCGCGGCTGCTTGAATTACCCTCCAACCCAAAGAGACAGCCTTCTCTCTCTCTCCCTCTCACTCTGTACATATATATATATAGCACGCTTTTTCTCCTTGCCTTGTCGCGAAAACTTGAAAATTTGATAAATATTCAAGTAGAAAAGCCCCCGATTGAAAAGTATAAAATTTCCACCGACCAAACTTCTACAAGGTGATAAAAGCTTGAGTGGTTTCTCCTCCATTCGTAAATACTTCCTCCTCCTTATAAAACAACGTTCTTATATTAACCATTTGGATACGGATTTATCTGAGAAAATATTTGCATGTGGAACGGATATAATTTTTNATATTGGCAATGAAGGCTATTTATGATGTATATTTTGTATTAAAAATATAGATTAATTCCGGAATAATAAAAGATTGTAGATCTTTATTTTGGCCCAAGATATTTTAACAAGATCTCTTTCTTTCTATCATTTTCCTCTATTCTAAACGTGGAATTCTATCACGAACTCGTTGTACGTAGTAGATAATTTGATTCATTAAGATCTATTAACCATTTCTAGTTTCCTATAATTTAATCCAGATAGAAATGTTTATTACTATATTACTGTTACGTGTATACTAATGATTAGACATTGTAAAAATAGTACATTTCCGAATGAAATTTTTCTAGTATTTTATGTTAGTATAAAAGGTTCTTTTATTACTAATTTTCATGTTTGGATATACTGTATTTTTTTATGTACGCATACATTCTTTCCATTTTCTGTATGTACATTGTTTACAAGAATTTCTGAACGTTTTTATATACCTCCAGAACATCCTTAAAGGAACTAACATTAGGTCCTCGATGGAAATCCTCAGTCTACTTATGCCTTTTTCTGGGGTTGATAAATTTGATCTGAGACCCGGCTGAGTACGACGTTAAATACACGTCCATGAGTTGATTAGGATCTTGTTTGCCACTCGAGAAGCCGAGTAATTCCATTCGAGACCACGTTTACACAGTCCAGAACGGGTGAAACGTATTCAGCGACCGTCAATGGTACTGCAGCCGCAATACCAGCCGAGAATAAGACAAAACGTGTTATAAAAAGGCTTTTAGCAGAGGCGCAAAATAACCAGCAGATTGAAGTAATTAACAGAGTTAATGTTGGCAATTTGCATGCGCCGTTTCTGACGGCGTCAGATGACGTGATTTTCGTGCCGCGTCAGGCGTTTCAATTATTCGATTTTAAAATAGTCTATCCATAAATACTTTTGCACTCGGAAACGCGATTAGAAGCTTCAGGCATTTGATAAATCGGGTACAGAGACAGAAAGAGCTCCGTAAATGAAATATATGCCGTTCCATAAATCGCGAAAAAGATTGAAGTAAAAAATACGAAATGGAGGTATATAGTATATGTATCATACATGCCGCAACCATATTTTTCTTTCATTATGCGTGGCACTGTTTTGAAAAAGAGATCGCGAAGCGCGGTTTTATCTCCGGGAGTTGAAACATTGACCGGTGGCGAGAGAGAGACAGAGAAACGAACGGGTTTTCTAACGCCCTTCTCAAAGACGACGTGCTGACGCGTTAATTTATAATCCTAATAAGCGCGTCGACGCGGCAAGTAGAGCTTCAAACAGTGTCCCCCCTCGAGCAGTGCTCCGGTCTTTTTCTTCCGCGGGTCTTTGTTCCCGCGGCCGGCCGTGGAAAACTCACGAATAATTTTTCGCCGGTATTTCCGGCCGGGAGAGGAGAGCCGCCGCGACAAAGCTCGGAAATACCGAGAACGGAATACAAGTTTCCACAAAGAGTATCGCGCTCGCCGATCTCTCCGGCCGCGCCGGACCCGAAAATGCCGGACGAATTTTCAAAGTTTTATCCACGGCTTTAGAAAATTGAATAGACCGAGTCTATATACCGTGTCCGGCGCGCGAACGCGAAAAGGCGCGGCCGAGTTTGAATGCTTACTTTGAAGGCTAAAGGGGATCGTTTTACGCGACGGCGTCAATTCCGCTTCCGCCCGCCGCGCCGCGCCGCGCGAGCGGAGGCCCCGTCTTTATAGGGAAAACTCCTTTTACCTCTCCCCGTGGAAACTTCTTCCAAGATCGTTATGGTAACTCGAGCGAAGTTACAACCATCGAAGTTTGCTTAAATACAAAATATAATAATGCCCCGGCTAGGGAGTAATGGGATCGTCTTGCGTGTTGCCGCCCCGCCACCTCAATCCGTGGAAAACTTCGACGCGGCCCGAGTTTCAATGCAAATCTTGTCTCGAGCCGCGGCTGCTTGAATTACCCTCCAACCCAAAGAGACAGCCTTCTCTCTCTCTCCCTCTCACTCTGTACATATATATATATAGCACGCTTTTTCTCCTTGCCTTGTCGCGAAAACTTGAAAATTTGATAAATATTCAAGTAGAAAAGCCCCCGATTGAAAAGTATAAAATTTCCACCGACCAAACTTCTACAAGGTGATAAAAGCTTGAGTGGTTTCTCCTCCATTCGTAAATACTTCCTCGTCCTTATAAAACAACGTTCTTATATTAACCTTTTGGGTACGAATTTATCTGAGAAAATATTTGCATATGGAACGGATATAATTTTTGGTAGCTTGGATTTGTATGTAAAAGCAGTAGATTTTACGTGAGAATTTATTTATTTCTAAAATATTGGTGACATATGTAGGATAAATGTGCTAATTACTGCGAATCTTTATGCAAGGTAACTTTCAACGCGAAAATCNGCGCGGCCGAGTTTGAATGCTTACTTTGAAGGCTAAAGGGGATCGTTTTACGCGACGGCGTCAATTCCGCTTCCGCCCGCCGCGCCGCGCCGCGCGAGCGGAGGCCCCGTCTTTATAGGGAAAACTCCTTTTACCTCTCCCCGTGGAAACTTCTTCCAAGATCGTTATGGTAACTCGAGCGAAGTTACAACCATCGAAGTTTGCTTAAATACAAAATATAATAATGCCCCGGCTAGGGAGTAATGGGATCGTCTTGCGTGTTGCCGCCCCGCCACCTCAATCCGTGGAAAACTTCGACGCGGCCCGAGTTTCAATGCAAATCTTGTCTCGAGCCGCGGCTGCTTGAATTACCCTCCAACCCAAAGAGACAGCCTTCTCTCTCTCTCCCTCTCACTCTGTACATATATATATATAGCACGCTTTTTCTCCTTGCCTTGTCGCGAAAACTTGAAAATTTGATAAATATTCAAGTAGAAAAGCCCCCGATTGAAAAGTATAAAATTTCCACCGACCAAACTTCTACAAGGTGATAAAAGCTTGAGTGGTTTCTCCTCCATTCGTAAATACTTCCTCCTCCTTATAAAACAACGTTCTTATATTAACCATTTGGATACGGATTTATCTGAGAAAATATTTGCATGTGGAACGGATATAATTTTTGGTTGCTTGGAGTTGTACATACACATTAAATTAACATACTTTCGTATTTTTCTAACTAAACAATGCATATTTTGATTGTTTGTAATATTAAAACGTACTATGTATTAATGTTATTGAAAGCAAATCCAATTTTAAAAGAGGTGTTTGACAGACGTCAACCAAAATTATTGGAAAATTCATATTCTCGTGAACTACTCGACTCTGAAGTGTTTTAAAGTAATTATAAATTTCATTATTGCTATTTATTTCGTTTAAATTATTATTATCAAATAACAAAATAATTAAAGAATTTCTTTTATTACGTCTAATACGTTTAAAAAATTCATAATTAATGATTTTAATAAAAATCCGCAGTATTTAGTGCATCTGCAATAATTGGCACACTTACCCTAGTATATATTTTTGTTATTAGGGCTGCCTTATTTATTCCAGAGTATTAGTCGATTCTGATAAGACTCCCAGAAGACTACATGTCAAATTGACGATTTGTCGACTGCGATTTTCTCGAAAATGACATCGTCAATCATGGTATTTCTTTTTTGCAAATGAATCTGGCATACTTTATTTAGATAATCTCTAAATTTCAGAACAGCTCGCTTTTTTATCGAGAAACGCCGAAGCCTCCTTAATGCATGGAATTTCTTTACACAAGTTTATATCTTGGCACACTTACCCTAGTATTAAGATGTCTTCAAGTAATTAGAATTGCAAAACAAAAATAAATTAATATGCTCATAAGAAACACAAGTGAATGACGTGTCTCAGACGTCAAACGTAGCCAAGGGGTTAAAATTTCCCGCGAATCCGTCGAATTCGCAAATTGACTGCGCCCGTACGTCCGCGAGTCTCTATAAACCCGATGCTTCGTTTTTTCAGTTTTGTGAGGCTCGCGAGTTTTTCAGATGAAAGGGTCGTAGGGTCGCGGGAGTCGCGACGGCGGAAACCGAGGCCGGCATCGAAACGCAGTAGCGGCGTTCCTTGTCAAAGTGTCGGTGTAATGCAATTGTCCCGGAGGCAGTCGCGCGTTGAAAAGTTTTCGAGCGACCGCGTTCATCGTTTAGGACCGGGTTCGCGGAAATTACTACCGCGTAATTGCTCCCTGAGAGACCAATAAGCGACTTGGTTCGCGGGCTGACGAGCACGCGTTCCCCGACGCTGAATACGTCGTCGCTGACTGCTCCGGCGTCGCGCCGCGCCGACCGGCCAATGGAAAATGTTGAAACGGCGCGGTCCAAAGTCTTTTTGCTCGCGGGTCGAGCTCGCTTTATGTCCCGGTGATATTGAAGTTTTAGAGGGACGAATTCCCCCGGAGTTGATAAAAGCTGACAAATTACTTTGAGCTACGCTGCCCCCTCTCTCTCTCTCTCTATCTCTCAAGTAGCAACATTTTCTATCGAGCAATTAGCAAAAATTTACTGCCGAGTTCTGGGCGGAATGAAACGCGCATTGTTTCAGACATCTGAATCGTCGCTTTCAATGTTCGACGTTCATTTCCACAAATGGATCGGGTCTAATGATCGTTATGAACGTATAATTGATAATAGCGGGGGGCGAAAATCGGACGCGCGGGCATCAAAGGGGCGGGCAACAAAGGGTGTATAAAACAATGAGTCCCGCGGCCATCTATCCGTTCTAATTTTCGTATGATTTTCCCGTATCAAACCGACAAAGCGGAATTTATCGTAGATTAACGGAGACAGGCTAGCGCTGATAATACGATCGTCAAAGCTACGGCGGAGTACGATATGCATATGAGATTCAAATCCACAGAACTCCGGCTCCTGTGTATCCTCTGTCTTTTGCCTTTGCCATTCAGGATCTGTGATAAACGAACGGCGAGCCGGGGGTGGCGGGCGCCGAGGCATCGAGATATCTAATTACGTCCCGGAATTGAGTTTCACACACACGTACGTTCCCGCGGACGCGGCGCGCGTATAATTAAAACGGAACAGCCGATTTTTCTCGCGTGTCCGTTCTTGATCGTTAAAATAAACGGCGAAACCGCGCGGCGTCGGTCGCGCGCCGTCAAAGGAGCCAAAGAACGGATTATAAAATTCTTTTGATAATTAATATCGGGCAAAGGACCCCGTCTCGATAAAAACCTGAATATTTCCCCGGGTAATAATATATACCGTCCCCGCAACGCTTCGAGGAGAACGCGCCGCGCCGTTCGTTGTTTATTCGGACGTATGACAGCTTTCGTCGAACAGGATTCTTTGAACGAAACGTATTTCCCTCATAATATTTGGTTTCGCCGAAACGGATACAC
Source organism: Ceratina japonica (assembly GCA_019453355.1). NCBI lineage: Eukaryota > Metazoa > Arthropoda > Insecta > Hymenoptera > Apidae > Ceratina > Ceratina japonica. The sequence continues at coordinate 29,327 of SMSR01006310.1, read as the reverse complement.
CGGTAACAATTCCAATATTTGCGCGCCGCCCGTTATTAAACCCGTTTTCAATATTTATTTTCACCGCAGGAAAAACGGGCACAACAATTTTCTCCCCGGCCAGTTCAAACACTCGAAATAGCCGATTATTAATTTTCCGCGTGTATAAATCTGGAATAGGAAAAAAAATCGGTGTTCTCGATGTAACTACCGGATCTGTCGGAACACCGCGTCGCCCGAACGAGCCGTTACTCCTTGGGTAAACAGCAGATTTCCAATTTTTCCAATGGCTCGTATATATCCGTTGTACATTTATTCATTCCCCTGAATTGCCAAAAATTGCCGTTGTAAAAAAAAGAGAGGATCGATCGCTAACGCTTTTGACTAAAACACAATGAGTCGTGCAAATGCCACGATAGCCAGGTTCGAAATTGGTAGCGAGCGATAATTGGAGGGTGTGGATAAGACGTGATTCGAAACCAATTTTTAGCGACCCTTTCGTTTGGCAGCCTCGGAAATTGGTTACGTTTATTGTCGCTTTGTTTGAATCGCCGCGGTGATTGGGTGTCTGAAAGGGATGAAAGCGAGCGGCGACGGAATGCCCGTATACCTCCGCGAGGCAAATTCGCTTCGTTCATTATTGTAATTGGCCCTCGGGTTCAAATTACGCAGCCTTTAGCGGTAGCGATGGTCGCCGCCGCCGGGTTATGCTTGTTACGGTTGATTAAATCTTCCTGTCGATTCCTGTACGTTCGCGGAGACGGATCGGGGGAAAAAAAAATCGAGAGATCGCGGGGAGTAATCGGCGGCGGTGGAAGAAATTGCTCGTTTGTTGGATACACGAGATTTAATGTCGGATCAGTGGCGCGGCCCGAGATTACCCGAACCGCGTCTGACTAATTCCGGGCTACACCACTTCCTCGGTCGCTCTTAATCAACTCCCTTTCTCTTTCGCTCGATAAAAGTAGAAACGCGGCTCGCTCCTCGTCCCCAGCTTCTCATCAAACCGAGTGCTGCTCACAATTTATAAATAAACAACCGCGTTCGCACTTGATTTGAATAAATCCGAATTCGCGGGAAGATCGATGGGTTTTTTCAAAAGCGTGTTCGTAGATTACAGCCGGCGGAGAGGGTGCAGCTGTGCTCGTTAAAAAATCGTCAATTTTTGGCCGGACGAGCCCCGGAACACATGAAATCGTTTCCCACCCTCCGCGCGCGATTTCCATACGCCATTGCTATTTCTTTTTCCGCGTCCTACCGCCGCGCCGGTGCAATTTTTTCCTTCCGCGTATGGGTTTTTCATTCCCGGGGATCCCGTAACATCTTCGCGCCCCGGAGGAGGATATTGTTCAGCGTCGACGTTAAATGAAGCAATATCGGTGACAAATGGCGCCGTCGCACAGTGCGGACAAAATGCAAAATTATGGACAAAAATCAAGATTTTGTCGTAAACATCAATAATTTGCTATATATATTTGAATTTTAACGTCCAATGATAGAATTTTTAATAATACTCAAAACGACCTGTTATTCTTGGACGAATGCCTCAACAAGAGTCAGTTTATTTAGAATCCCGTTTCTAATTATAATTATTTTTAATCGTTGTTGTAGATTAGTACTTGATAAGGGCTTACAAATGAGCCGAAACGTTGTACTTTACAAATATCTTATTTACGTTCGATTTTTAATAAATTAAGTACAACAATTTTTTTTCTATCGTATCATATGCTCTATACTTTATCTACTAATAGATAGTTTAACTTTTTCGCCAAAAATTCATAAAAATCATTGTTATATTGTTATTGCATAATTACATTATGCATAAAGAATTTTGATATAACATCGTTTATAACAATTTTCGTTTTCAAATACATTCTTAATAAAGAAAATACATCTTTCATAGCAATATACTGAAGTACTGATTTTTGCCCCAAAATTCCGCACTGTGCGCCGTCCTGTTACGGATGATCGGGCGCAAAAAAAATGGGCATGGGAAAGAGAGGAGTCGAATGTTAACGCGATTCTTGGTTTATTTTAATCCCGCCTCGGGCGCATAAATAACTCGTATCTCGGGAGAGACGTCGCATGCAACTGGGACGCGGTTTGAATAAAAAAGCGATCTTATTTTTGATCTTTCATGAATGCATTAGGCGGAATGACGGTTATTTCGTGTCGGTCCTTCAACTTTTTCCGGGCCGGGGGGGAGTCTTCGGCCCGCGGAAAAACGAGCCGGGCCAGTGGCATCGCCGGAGGATACGCGGGGCTTCTTGCAGCACAATTCAGCCGGGCCGGAAATTTATAGTTCATGCAGCAGCCTGCTCGCAATAATATTTTGCCTGTTTCCGGCGGTTTCCCGTTCTCTTTATCGCGGCGGCCGCGGCGGCGGCACGGGAGGCCCGCCGTCGGAGCCAAGTTTAATTTCTGCTCGCGGAATAATTATTTTCGGGGGCGAGGCGCGCGCGAAACTTTTTGAAGGGTGTCCGGTAATAAGCATAGAAACGGTATTAAATCAGTGTCTGTTTAGTGTTTCGTCCGTGGAATTCTTAAGAACCGTCCTAGCAATTCGCGCGATATTTCCGTGCGAACTGTTTAATTCCCGGTGAATCGCGTAATCAGCCGTTTAATAAATTATTCACAAGACGCCGGGATAGTGTCGTTTATCACGGCGGAATACCGTACACCCACCCGTGTGCGTCGACTCGAATGTTGATTTAGTAACTTTGAACTTTTGCCCGGCGGCCGCGCGACACGTGTGAGAGCACATTCTGGCCCGCAGTTTTCCGACGTGCTGCGTTGCACTCGGCGGGCGAAAAACCGTGCGCCCGCCGGAGAAATTTAATAATGTCAGAGCCCGATGCACGTGCGAACGCCGCTGCATTCTTATTGCCGCGAATCGCTGCAACAACTATATCCTTCGCCGAGTTCTACAGCCCGACTCATCCCGAATTTCGATTCCAACCCAGAGAATTATCTGCCGAGTTTACTAGCGAACGCACTCGTGCTAGAGAGACTCGAAAATTGTGCAGAATTTTTAGGTAAACTCCATGTAGAAAAAATGTAAAANTCCCGAATTTCGATTCTAAACCAGAGAATTATCCGCAGAGTTTACTAGCGAACGCACTCGTCCGAGAGAGACTCAAAAATTGTGCAGAATTTTTAGGTAAACTCGATGTAGAAAAAATGTAAAATACGAGATGGCGTATATTTCAGTGTTTAAATGGCAGGAGTATATTTTAGCAACGTTTCGTAATTGGAACGCGGGCAATTAAAAAGTTAGCGTGGGAACTTGCGGAGGTCGAGGCTCGGTAAGTGATTGTTCGTAAACGAACCGTACTCTTTCCGATTGGCGGGACGCGGGAACGAGGCGGCACTTGTTGCTCTCAATTTTCGGAAAGTTGATCGCGAATATCGAAGGACAAAGAGATACCGGGAGAGAGTAGGCGTGGTCTTAATTAGGGAACTCCGTTACTAATTCGATCGTCGCGCAAACACTGCGGGGGGCAGATTTGCTACCAATTTCCAAGAAAATCTAATTCAATCTTCTCCGGTTGCACCGCCCAATTTCCTACGAAAATTCAACGGCCCGAGCGAGAATGGGATTAGGAAACCGGGCAAAAACCGGTAGCCGATCGAGATAATAAACTGCACAGCGAAAAGTGTAACAAGAAATTGAGTAAAAAAAACGATATAAACTTGTGTAAAGAAATTCCATGCATTAAGGAGGCTTCGGCGTTAAAAAAGCGAGCCGCTCTGAAATTTAGAGATTATCTAAATAAAGTATGCCAGATTCATTTGCAAAAAAGAAATACCATGGTTGACGATGTCATTTTCGAGATAATCGCTGTCGAAAAATCGTCAATTTGACATGTAGTCTTCTGGGAATCTTATCAAAATCGACTAATACTCTGGAATAAATAAGGCAGCCCTAATAATAAAAATATATTTTGGGATCGAAAATGCGGAAAGCAGAATGAAATCGAGTTTACGTACGAAGAGGTGGTCTCCAGTCGTCGATCGGGCGACGGGAGAGAATTTTAATTAAATTCCTTTGATCGGCGATTTATTTCTGAAACCATCTCACGGCCCATTCTTCATTCGATCAGCCTGCGAAGCCGCCTGTCCCAATAGAGATAATATAGTCCGATCGATTATGCGATTTCAGCTTGGCTCCTTATACAAACGACCCGGTCCTCGGCCGGGAGGAAGAGACACAGTTTAAGTGCAACAGATACATAGAGAGCCGAAGAGTAAATAGGATCCCGCGACTTCAAAGGGAAGATTGAATGGAGATTCTGGAAACGAACATAATCAGGGGAAGTCTGACGATTCTCTGGTAAAAGACATAAAGTCGAGTTGCAGGAATTCCATTCAGGATTATCTAGATATGAAAATACGAAGAGAAATTTCAAGTATTCATCCTATTCATAGTAATTTCTGTTTCCACCCTGTTTTGACCGTTCGACCTCGGTTAAAACATACTAAGTAGTTATAAGGACAGCACAGGTTTCCGGACTACGTGCAGAGTGCACCGTCTAAAGTTCTAGGGTTCTAAATTAAGAGTTGCTGCATTTGATTTCAAACTTAGAGTCCAACAACGTTTTGTAGTTGAATTTACCATTGGAACTCGTACTTGAGTTTGCTACCAGCTTTAATAATCGTAACTTTAACAACACGACAGAGCAATTTTCATTTCCAACGGCAATATTTTTGTCAACAGCCAGTGGAGGACTTCGGATATTTTTGACACCTAAGGTCGGAGGAATGGTATCCTTTTTCGAAGTGGCATTTTTCATCGGCAAGCGCAATTCGATTTCATTAAAAACGGCGAAGTGCACTCTTCAAATTCCTTCCTCGAGGAACAGATTTTCCTGAGGAAAATTGAATCCCGCGTCGCCTTCGAAGCTGGAATAAATAGACGATTTACCGATGCCCCCACCGTGTCCCCCCGTATTCCCCCCCTGTGGAAACATCTTCGATCCGTGGAGAGAGTGGGTCGGGAAAACGACACTCGTTGCCGTGTATACTTATCGCGAATCATTCGAGTCTATTTCCCATCTTGATTCCGTGTCCGCCGCGACGCTTTCCATTAGACCGGAAATCGATCGGCTGCATTCGAACCCGTTCGCAGCCCGCCGCCGGTGCAACAGATCGCTTATTCTTACTCACGACAGACGTTTTCTGCGCTCCCCGCGAAGAAATTGATTCCTACGCTGCCCGGTTGCCCCCTCCTCTTTTTTCATGTCTCTCCGGTGAGCACTCCATTCTCTCCGTGTTCCATCCTTTTGTTGCACGAAGACACATCGTGTTTCACCCCGAGGGGAAGATTGCTTCCAAGAAGAAGAACGATTAGATTAATCCTAAATCGATCAGACGTGTCCTGTTCAATTTGGGCCCCGGAAACATTCGCAGCTCCGACCGTTTACTATTATTTTTCAATCTCTTCTCGTCAATGCCCGAGTCGAAATTTTAATTCTGATTTAAACCTAAACAGTATTACATGTAGGAGTTGAAGATTTAAACCGGAACTTCTTGACTTTGAAGGTTTAAAACAAAAGTTAAATTTCGACTCGGGTGATTTCATTAAAACGTGCTTATATAAATGATCGATTAGGCTATACAGACATTTGTCTATCAGCCTTCCCGACCTCAAGGTGTGAGCGACGGGAAAATCGGTTAAATAAATAAATAAATGATCGAGAATTTTAAATGACGTTTTTTGGAGGGTAAACGCACGCTTGAACCTTACCATATTTGTCGAGGGGGAAAAGTATACGGTTGTTACGGGCAGTTGTAAGGCGGGCTTGCCGACGGACTTAGAAACGTTGAGGGAGAATGGTAGTCTTGAATCTCGTCCCTCCACTTCCACGGATATCCCGGCAGGGTAAATACTCCTCGGGAAATCCCGATTGCGCGAGCGAATTTTCCCCCCCGATCTTCAGCCCGGATTTAAGGCTGTTTATAAACAGCAGCAGCGGCGAAGTGCATCAAGTGCAACGAAACTCGCGCTTCGACTCTTTGTTAAGACGATCGATAAAAAGTAGAGCGGAAATGTTCGAGCACGAGTGTGTTGCAAACAACGAGAGTCTTGCTCGGAGGTAAGGGGGAGCAGCTCGCCTCCTTATTCCGAGGGAACCAAATTTTTCCTGGATTTATAGA
>SMSR01006310.1:0-20287 GCA_019453355.1 Ceratina japonica | reverse complement strand
ACGTAAACCCCGGAAACGCGGCTCTTAATTGCGCAAGTTCGTGCAACGCCGGGGAGTACTTAGCGCCTCATCGATTCAGGCTCGAATTCTCTTTCGTCCAAAGGCATTTCGGAAGGCGTCGCTGGCGAAGTTTCGCAATATCTAGTGTCGCCCGATTCTGTTCGCCGATCAGGCGAGTGTCTCGCTCGCCGCCCCGGAGTAAGAAGATTAAACATTTCCGGCGCGGCCCTCTTTCTCTTTGGCCCGCGAAAATAATCGAACGGGGCGAACTCTCGTCAAACAGAAATTTACTCTCTAATACGGACAGATGCGATCTACTTGGTAAAACTTCTATTTGTTTTTTTCGCTCGTTCGTTCAAATCTAACTCTTCTGATTCTTCTGTACCGCGTCGAGAGTGACGCCGATTCCGGTAGGATTTCTTTTCGATGGGAAGTGTATCGGTGCACGAAGGCAAAGGGTAAAAGAACTCTTGTACGGAGAGAGAGAGAGACCTGTTGTCGTCAAAGAGAGAGTCCGTCTGGCCAGAAACGAAAGGGCGATGAAGTTTCACGCATTTATGGCTTCCGCGTTCGGCGGAACCAGGGGCGGACACGCGTTCCCCGTGTCCGTGACCAGCTATAAGATTTCGCGAAGTTGTACGATCGCAATCCGTCAACCGTGTTTCTACTCTCCAGACGGGGACTCCTCGCTGGCTGCACGCGCTGATTGGATTGTACGGTTAAGCTGACACTGTCTCCCTTTTTCTAAACCCTTTTTCATAATAAACCTATGTTTCTATCCACGCGGTTAAGGGAGGATTAATTTCTAGGATTTTGCATGTGAAATATCGTTTTTTTAAGCATCGATTGTGGCAATTGATTGCAGATTTTATGGGAAAGAATTTCATGGTAGAATTGAATTAATAAATTCGAGAGATGAGTTAAAAATATGAAGAATTTAGTGTTTAAAAATATTTGAGATATCAAAAGCCACGTGTAAAGGATTTATGATTTATTAATAATCATCAATCTAATAATAATCTTGAAAAAGTTCTGATAAGTCTGTAAGTCAAGAGCTTTTTTAAAAGCTGACAATGTCTCCCTTTTTCTAACCCCTTTTTCATAATAAACCTAAGTTTCTATTCACGCGGTTAAGGGAGGATTAATTTCTAGGATTTTGCATGTGAAATATCGTTTTTTTAAAGCATCGATTGTGGCAATCGATTGCAGATATTATATGAAAGAATTTCGTGAAAGAATTGAATTAATCAAATCGAAATTTTGATACATGAATTAGAAATTAAAAAATTTAATGTATATAGGAAGGATTAATTTCTAGGTTGCTTTATACGAAACATCATTTTTTTAAGCATCGATTTTGTTAATCGATTGCAGATTTTATGTAAAACAATCTCATAGAAGAATTGAATTAATGAATTTGAGATTTTGATACGTGAATTAGAAATTGAAGAATTTAATGTATATAAGAAGGATTAATTTCTAGGATGCTTGATACAAAACATCATTTTTTTAAGCATCGATCTTGTCAATCGATTGCAGATTTTATGTAAAAGAATTTCATAGAAGAATAGAATTAATAAATTCGAGATTTTGATACATGAATTAGAAATTGAAGAATTTAATGTATATGAGATGGATTAATTTCTAGGATGCTTCATATGAAACATCATTTTTTTAAGTGTCGATCTTGTCAATCGATTGCAGATTTCATGTAAAAGAATCTCGTAGAATAATTTAAGTAATAAATTCGAGCTTTTGATACATGAATTAAAAATTGAAGAATTTAGTGTATATAGGAAGGATTAATTTCTAGGATGCTCCATATGAAATATCGTTTTTTAAAGCATCGATCTTGTCAATCGATTGCAGATTTCATGTAAAAGAATCTCATAAAAAAATTGAATTAATAAATTCGAGATTTTAATACGTGAATTAAGAATATGACGAGTTTAATGTATAAAAATATATGAAATGTCAAAAGCCACTTGTAAAGGATTTATGATTCACTAATAATCATCAATCTAATAATAATCTTGAGAAAGTTCTGATAGGTCAAGAGCTTTTTAAAAAGCTGTGTGCTTAAAGAGACGTTTAAGTACGTTAAATGTAAAGTATGAAAAAACAGAAGGGTGATGTTAATAAGCTCTTGAGAACTCTGAAGAAACTCGCGTTGCGAAGAAAGTTGAAAGTTCAACTGCACATTTAATCCTGCTTATCGCACGTCGTTTTGCTAATAACGCGCGTTTTAATTGCTAGCAGCAATAGAACCTCTCATTCTGAATAATACAAAGTATATTGCTCAGATCTTGATGTAAGTTTTTATATCGTTTATGCACGTAGAATTCTCACATGTCAAAAATGCATTCCTCCAGCATTTTCTATAAGTATCAGGTTGTCCGGAAAGTTCGTGTCGATTTTTAGTAGATGTTCAATCGACAGAAACGTCTATTTCACACTATTTTTAGGGATACACTCTGCAAGTCGCACGATAAAGATAAATAGCATGCATGTAATTCAATAAATTAATAAATTTACATTCGCCTTTCAATTTTCTATAAATATCGGCACGAACTTTCCGTACAACGCAATAAATTGATACATCTTTTATGCACATGCAAGACAGAAACGTCTATTTCACACTATTTTTAAGGATACACTCTGCAAGTCGCACGAAAGATAAATATAAATAGCACGCATATAATTCAATAAATTAATAAATGTAGATTAAAATTTACATTCGCCTTTTAATTTTCTATAAATATCGGCACGAACTTTCCGTAGAACGCAATAAATGAATATATCTTTTATGCACGTGCTATAAATGCATGCCTCCTGCATTTTCTATGAGCAGACAAAATCCGTATATAAACAGGGAAGCGAATGTTCGGCGAGAGCCGAATTCGTTGGGTCGATGGGAAAGCCCGCGATGGTTTCCGGCGCGAGATTTTGCAATCTGGATTCTTTAATATTAACGACGTTATTTCATTTGGCGCGGTAGCGGGGCGAAGATATTTTTAGCATTTCACGGGCGGCCGTGTGGCACGTTGTCTGATAATATTACCAAGTGGGAGCCAGAGTGGGTAACGACTTCTGCTCAGGTCGTGTGAAATTTCACCGATATTGCCTCAATATGTTGCCGGTGGAGTGCATTTTATGGACTTGTAGGGTCAGCGCTTAAAAACAGCAACCGGGTGCCGGGCGCTCGTTTAACCCTCCGCTGATTCCTTTCTATAAGCTCTACTTTTCCTTCCACCGGCGGCTCCCCTGTCCTTTTCACGGTGCACGCACGGAACACGCCAGAGAGGAGCTACTTAAACCGTCGCGTTACGGATTATGCGAGACGGCTTTGTCTCTCTCTCCTCAGGAACAACCGAATGAAAATTGCAACGCCGAGGGAGATTCTGCGTATGCAAACAAATTATTTTTTTTTTTCTCCCACCGGGAACGGATGTAATTTCGAGACCACAAAGATCCTGTATGCCATTATTATATTTACCTAAGCTCTTCTTTCCTTTCTCATTTCATTTCCTTCGACGTAAAGAAAAATTATACAAACAACTGCTGCTTTTTTAGAACGAATATGAAATCTGTACGCGTGAAATTTCGTTCCCCGAACATAAATTTCCCGGTAATTACAAATCTTTCAATTTATAAAAATTACTGACATTTTTTAACGCCGTCGGCGTCCAATAATCAGCGAACCGCTTGGGTTTCGGGTTTAAACGCGGGATTTTCATCCGAGATTTTCCAGGGAGATCGCGGGAGCATAATTTATTCGCCGTCCACGTTAACAATAACAAAACACGGTGAAATCTGGGCTCGCGCGCGGTCTCTCGCCCACGTATGGTTTTAATATCAGATCCCGAAGGCGAGAGGCGGCAATTCCAGTTTCCACCTCTGGCCCGCTCGCCTTTCTCAGATTCTATCGCTGTTTGCGGAAAACCGTGCGCGAGATTCCCCGCGTATGCAAATCGGCTGGCATTAATTAGCATAAATAAAGGACTGTTCTTGCGCACGCAGGGGCGGGCACTAGTTCACGTTCAGACAACTGATCTCTACCTAGCATTGAATACCGCCGGCAAACTTTCCACCCCGGGTGTGTACGGATATCAGACAAGGATCCTCGCCCATCAGATTGCCACCAACCATTCACATGATAAATTTCGATGACACGCTTCAAGCGTATCCGAGGCGCGACGACGGAAATAAAAATATTTTATTAACAGGATTAAATATGTGTTGCCGTATCGAGAATATTATTTCAACAGAAATATGTTTCTTTTTTTTTAATTTTAGTATTTTAATTTAATGAATCAATTCGGTGTTATCATGGAGGACAGAATTTGGTTCGTTGATTTCCGCTTTGACGTTCGATCCTTCGTCTGTCTCAATATTGTCACCAGCAGTTGTTATTGAATTGTATTTTGTTAGATTTCGAAATACGGTCAGAGGAAATTTGGAAATAGTAGAAAGATATCTGTCGGTAGTCGTCAATCATGGATGGGTACACGAGTTAACGGGCAATTAAAATTTGCCGTGGGCGCGGCGCGGGCGCCGCGCGAGTGGGCCAATTGATAGCGTCTAATCGGTCGGAAAATATCGAAACGTGACTGCGAGCCAGATTTGATTAATCCGTCGGTTCAAACGCGCAATTACATGTGTCCCGCGAACGATGCCGGCCCGTGGCGGCGGCGCCGATCCGGCCAAACAAAACCGGTACGCGTTTCCGCTGGTTTGCCTAGCCAGAATCATATTAAATTGATACCAAGTCGAATTAGCCTGATTAATTTTCACGTCAGGCGAACCGTGCCCTCGCGACCCGCCGTTTAATCACGAGCCCAACCAAAAATAATTCGCCTGCCATTCCCTCGTTTTTAATGGCAATCATTTGAATCAGATTTTCATTTAATGTTCTGAGGTATAAAAGGATGTTCTGGAGGTATATAAAAACGTTCAGAAATTCTTGAAACGTTAACAAAACATAGTTTTTACTATATTAAAGCAATTATCAAAGTTTGGGTTCGATTCACTTCATCGTTTCAAAATTATAGCAATTTGAAGTTTGCATATTTTAACACATCTTTTTATGGACGATTCATAAAATTCTACTTCAAACCTTATTTAAACCTTGAAAAAATGTTGCCAGAAACTTCAATTTCATTCTATATATAGTAAACACTATGTAATTAATTAATACACAAAATTTATTAATGTTCACTGAACAATTAAAAAAAAACCATTATAAACTACTACAAAATGTCATCAGAACATAATTGTATACAAATTTCAGATGTTTATTAGTAATTATAAATATTGCTTTCTGAAGTATTTTTGTTTTATTTAAATATTTATTTTTGTCTTTTTATTATGTAATTGTCTATATTCAACATCAGCAATTTATTTTCTTCAAGTTGAAATCAGAGGGTACAGTCATTTACAAAAAGTCACTTAGAATCTTTTCTAATATTAAGGAAACTTGATTAAAAAGCCAGTATGAGAAGCAATTCACTAATTAAACAATGTACTTGCAGAAAATGGAAAGAATGTATGCGTACATAAAAAAATACAGTATATCCAAAGATGAAAATTAGTAATAAAAGAACCTTTTATACTAACATAAAATACTAGGAAAATTTCATTTGCAAATGTACTATTTTTACAATGTCTAATCATTATTATACACGCAACAGTAATATAGTAATAAACATTTCTATCTGGATCAAATTATAGGAAACAAGAAATGGTTGATAGATCTTAATGAATCAAATTATCTACTATGTACAATGAGTTCGTGATAGAATTCCACATTTAGAATAGAGAAAAATGATAGAATGAAAGAGATCTTGTTAAAATATCTTGGGCCAAAATAAAGAATTAAATCTTAAGAAAAAATAAAAAATACAATCTTTTATTATTCCGGAATTAATCTATATTTTTAATACAAAATATACATCATAAATAGCCTTCATTGCCAATATATTGACGAATTTCGAATTTCATGTACTTTTGTCTCCGATTCTACCTCCAGAACATCCTTAAAACGCGAATACAATTTCTGAGCCCGATCAAACGTTTGGGAAAGAATCCACGTGTAGAGAAGAAGTTCATAAAAACACGTAGTCTAATTATATAATTAGCGAAGCTTGTGATGCATTAATTCACTCTCTCGTTATTAAATTGGCAGATTTTTATGCGAAACAGGATGTGTAAATTAGAGGAGTACGAAATGTAATTTACACGCGCTTTGCTTTTACTCATTAAATTATTATTACTAACATTATTTACATTTTCTGTGATTTTGCACGTGTCGTATAATTCAATTATGTTTCTTTTAAGTGCATAAAAATCTGAGATCACGTCTGAGGGTCTTTGAACCTCTAAATTGATGGCGAGGGATCTAATACCTCGAGCATAGATCGTCGGGGCTGGTTTCTAAGTAATCTTTGGGTCGCATTTAGTTCCCCTTCGGTGGTACAGATAACAGAGGGTGGATAATTGGTTTAAAAGCGCGATCGAACGGGGCGCACGAGTATATCGATGTCGGGGCACGTTACCCGGGGGTAAATATAATTTCGAAGTTATTCGAGCGTTTAACCTAAGGTGCAGCAAAGGTTGCACGCGGCGAGGGTGAAATTTACAGTGCACCGTATACATAGATTCTGCGGGGAACGAACGGTATACGTTCAATTTTCTGAACCGTGCAGAAACGCGGCGCGTTCGCCGGTTCGTATTAAATTAATTTCATCGATTAGGCGAGCGCGCATTTTTGACTCTGCGTCCCCCTCCGGCGACGGGATTTATGAAATTCTGTTGGCAGACTACAATTACCCGAAATGAAATCTAAATTTAAATTTCTATTATCTACACAATATACAAATATCCCGGCGCGTTCTTTATTTATTCAGAGATAGCCGCGCGAACGTCGCGCGGAAAATTGGTCCGAAACGGAAGTCGTGTTTGTCCGCGATTAATATCGGGGAAAATCGGGGACCCGTGAAAATTCGTCGGTGGAAATAAAATGATCGATGGGGACAAATAAATTTGCATCGCGATCGCGTAAGGCAGACAAATTTCTGGGTGACGCGTTTATTAATTAAAGTCGCGATGCGTTAGTCGCCTCGTCGAAAACCGAAAATTACAATTCGCCGCGCGGGTGTACGTGCACGTACGTATGTATATGTGTCGCGAGTACGTATAAAACATCATACGTATCGGGTTAGTTTCTTGTTCGATTATGTCACGGCCACCGACAGCGGTTAAGTGACGCCGGTTTACACAATGTATAATTAGGTGGCTCGTAAAACAATGGGTTTCAGTTTGGCCGTGTAACGCCGGACAAATATAACCGGTGGCCGTGGCTAATGCCATTTGTCTTGGCCGCTAACGCGACAAGCATTTACGCCCCGCAAAATTGTACATCAAATCGCGAGGTTATCGTGCCCGCTCGAACTCCGCTCTGCCCTTCGAACAGAATCGAGCACAATCGTTCCCCATTTGCATATCTCCTTTGTCCACCCTTTGCAAATCAACGGGATCGAAATTAACAAGGACACAATCGGACAAATATTTACTTATACCATTATTATCGGTGATTTAATTTGGACATTAGTTCGGATTTTTCGATAAACCCAGGATGTTACAGATTTGGAGAACATGTAGAATCGAAGTGTCCCTAGTTTAGATTCGACGCACGTGACGGAAATGGAATTCAAGATATGGATTTGAGAAATGGAATATGTCAATAGTAAAATGAGAACGGATATTCTAATGAATCCTACGACACGGGACCGACATATTAAATAGAATTCTAATCCGAACTATTATAAATTAATGCAAAATTGAATGGATCAAAAATAAAATAAATTTAAGAAACAGAATTTGTTATATAGAAAATAAGCTTAATGAATATTCTAATGAATTTTAGGACACGGGTCTGACATATCAAATAGAATTCTAATCCGAATTAAATTAATGCAAAATTGAATGGATCAAAAATAAAATAAATTTGGGAAACAGAATTTATTATATAGGAAAGAAGCTTCGTTGTATGAGCAAGGGATTCAAAATATGGATTTGAGAAATGGAATATGTCAATTTTAAAATAAGAACGGATATTCTAATGAATCTTACGACACGGGACCGACATATCAAATAAAATTCTAATCCGAATTAAATTAATGCAAAATTGAATGAATACAAAATAAAATAAATTTGAGAAACAGAATTTGTTACATAGAAAAGAAGCTTCGTTTTACAAGCAAGGAATTTGACTAATCCTCAGAGATCTCCCCCTTTCGTCTAGTGAACTGCAAATGGAACCGATTCTCCTGTAACCGTAATTGGGACTGACCACCGGTGCCACCGCTATCCTCGGTGGGATCCTCCGAGGAACACTAATTCCCGTGGTCTTCGAGAATTCGCCCAACAGCCACCGATTAGCATATTTTGACAGATTCCCAAACAAATTTTTATCAACAAACAATTCCTCCTTTTCACCTCGAGTGTTAATTTTCCCTCCTGTTAAATTTTCCCGTAACTCGGAAATTGACTGAGAATTCCGTGCACGTTCTATAAATCCAGGAAAAATTTGGTTCCCTCGGAATAAGGAGGCGAGCTGCTCCCCCTTACCTCCGAGCAAGACTCTCGTTGTTTGCAACACACTCGTGCTCGAACATTTCCGCTCTACTTTTTATCGATCGTCTTAACAAAGAGTCGAAGCGCGAGTTTCGTTGCACTTGATGCACTTCGCCGCTGCTGCTGTTTATAAACAGCCTTAAATCCGGGCTGAAGATCGGGGGGGAAAATTCGCTCGCGCAATCGGGATTTCCCGAGGAGTATTTACCCTGCCGGGATATCCGTGGAAGTGGAGGGACGAGATTCAAGACTACCATTCTCCCTCAACGTTTCTAAGTCCGTCGGCAAGCCCGCCTTACAACTGCCCGTAACAACCGTATACTTTTCCCCCTCGACAAATATGGTAAGGTTCAAGCGTGCGTTTACCCTCCAAAAAACGTCATTTAAAATTCTCGATCATTTATTTATTTATTTAACCGATTTTCCCGTCGCTCACACCTTGAGGTCGGGAAGGCTGATAGACAAATGTCTGTATAGCCTAATCGATCATTTATATAAGCACGTTTTAATGAAATCACCCGAGTCGAAATTTAACTTTTGTTTTAAACCTTCAAAGTCAAGAAGTTCCGGTTTAAATCTTCAACTCCTACATGTAATACTGTTTAGGTTTAAATCAGAATTAAAATTTCGACTCGGGCATTGACGAGAAGAGATTGAAAAATAATAGTAAACGGTCGGAGCTGCGAATGTTTCCGGGGCCCAAATTGAACAGGACACGTCTGATCGATTTAGGATTAATCTAATCGTTCTTCTTCTTGGAAGCAATCTTCCCCTCGGGGTGAAACACGATGTGTCTTCGTGCAACAAAAGGATGGAACACGGAGAGAATGGAGTGCTCACCGGAGAGACATGAAAAAAGAGGAGGGGGCAACCGGGCAGCGTAGGAATCAATTTCTTCGCGGGGAGCGCAGAAAACGTCTGTCGTGAGTAAGAATAAGCGATCTGTTGCACCGGCGGCGGGCTGCGAACGGGTTCGAATGCAGCCGATCGATTTCCGGTCTAATGGAAAGCGTCGCGGCGGACACGGAATCAAGATGGGAAATAGACTCGAATGATTCGCGATAAGTATACACGGCAACGAGTGTCGTTTTCCCGACCCACTCTCTCCACGGATCGAAGATGTTTCCACAGGGGGGGAATACGGGGGGACACGGTGGGGGCATCGGTAAATCGTCTATTTATTCCAGCTTCGAAGGCGACGCGGGATTCAATTTTCCTCAGGAAAATCTGTTCCTCGAGGAAGGAATTTGAAGAGTGCACTTCGCCGTTTTTAATGAAATCGAATTGCGCTTGCCGATGAAAAATGCCACTTCGAAAAAGGATACCATTCCTCCGACCTTAGGTGTCAAAAATATCCGAAGTCCTCCACTGGCTGTTGACAAAAATATTGCCGTTGGAAATGAAAATTGCTCTGTCGTGTTGTTAAAGTTACGATTATTAAAGCTGGTAGCAAACTCAAGTACGAGTTCCAATGGTAAATTCAACTACAAAACGTTGTTGGACTCTAAGTTTGAAATCAAATGCAGCAACTCTTAATTTAGAACCCTAGAACTTTAGACGGTGCACTCTGCACGTAGTCCGGAAACCTGTGCTGTCCTTATAACTACTTAGTATGTTTTAACCGAGGTCGAACGGTCAAAACAGGGTGGAAACAGAAATTACTATGAATAGGATGAATACTTGAAATTTCTCTTCGTATTTTCATATCTAGATAATCCTGAATGGAATTCCTGCAACTCGACTTTATGTCTTTTACCAGAGAATCGTCAGACTTCCCCTGATTATGTTCGTTTCCAGAATCTCCATTCAATCTTCCCTTTGAAGTCGCGGGATCCTATTTACTCTTCGGCTCTCTATGTATCTGTTGCACTTAAACTGTGTCTCTTCCTCCCGGCCGAGGACCGGGTCGTTTGTATAAGGAGCCAAGCTGAAATCGCATAATCGATCGGACTATATTATCTCTATTGGGACAGGCGGCTTCGCAGGCTGATCGAATGAAGAATGGGCCGTGAGATGGTTTCAGAAATAAATCGCCGATCAAAGGAATTTAATTAAAATTCTCTCCCGTCGCCCGATCGACGACTGGAGACCACCTCTTCGTTCGTTCTTCCAATTGCACGCCTTAATCTACGATTGATCGAACGAATTTTCACTAGACTCTTCCCTTATTAACGATTTCTTCCTTATAAACAATATATGATCATACGAAATCAGTTTTGATAAAATGATGAGTTATCGAACTTCGTTTTTGTTACAAATCGCACGCCATTGCAGTGAAGTGATTAATCTACGATTGATTGAACGAATTTTCACTAGACTCTTCCCTTATTAACGATTTCTTCTTTATAAATAATATATGACCATATGAAATCAGTTTTGATAAAATGATGAGTTATCGAACTTCGTTTTTGTTACAAATCGCACGCCATTGAAGTGAAGTGATTAATCTACGATTGATTGAACGAATTTTCACTAGACTCTTCCCTTATTAATGATTTCTTCCTTATAAACATACGAAATCAGTTTTAATAAAATGATGAGTTATCGAACTTCGATTTTGTTACAAATCGCACGCCATTGAAGTGAAGTGATTAATCTACGATTGATTGAACGAATTTTCACTAGACTCTTCCCTTATTAACGATTTCTTCTTTATAAACAATGTATGACCATATGAAATCAGTTTTGATAAAATGATGAGTTATCGAACTTCGTTTTTGTTACAAATCGCACGCCATTGAAGTGAAGTGATTAATCTACGATTGATTGAACGAATTTTCACTAGACTCTTCCCTTATTAACGATTTCTTCTTTATAAACAATGTATGACCATATGAAATCAGTTTTGATAAAATGATAAGTTATCGAACTTCGTTTTTGTTACAAATCGCACGCCATTGAAGTGAAGTGATTAATCTACGATTGATTGAACGAATTTTCACTAGACTCTTCCCTTATTAACGATTTCTTCTTTATAAACAATATATGACCATACGAAATCAGTTTTGATAAAATGATGAGTTATCGAACTTCGTTTTTGTTACAAATCGCACGCCATTGAAGTGAAGTGATTAATCTACGATTGATTGAACGAATTTTCACTAGACTCTTCCCTTATTAACGATTTCTTCCTTATAAACAATATATGACCATACGAAATCAGTTTTGATGAAATGATAAGTAATCGAACTTCGTTTTTGTTACAAATCGCACGCCATTGAAGTGAAGTGATTAATCTGTGATTGATTGAACGAATTTTCACTAGTCTCTTCCCTTATTAACGATTTCTTCCTTATAAATAATATATGACCATATGAAATCAGTTTTGATAAAATGATGAGTTATCGAACTTCGATTTTGTTACAAATCGCACGCCATTGAAGTGAAGTGATTAATCTACGATTGATCGAACGAATTTTCACTAGACTCTTCCTTCATTAACGATTTCTTCCTTATAAATAATATATGATCATACGAAATCAGTTTTGATAAAATGATGAGTTATCGAACTTCGATTTTGTTACAAATCGCACGCCATTGAAGTGAAGTGATTAATCTACGATTGATTGAACGAATTTTCACTAGACTCTTCCCTTATTAACGATTTCTTCTTTATAAACAATGTATGACCATATGAAATCAGTTTTGATAAAATGATGAGTTATCGAACTTCGTTTTTGTTACAAATCGCACGCCATTGAAGTGAAGTGATTAATCTACGATTGATTGAACGAATTTTCACTAGACTCTTCCCTTATTAACGATTTCTTCTTTATAAACAATGTATGACCATATGAAATCAGTTTTGATAAAATGATAAGTTATCGAACTTCGTTTTTGTTACAAATCGCACGCCATTGAAGTGAAGTGATTAATCTACGATTGATTGAACGAATTTTCACTAGACTCTTCCCTTATTAACGATTTCTTCTTTATAAACAATATATGACCATACGAAATCAGTTTTGATAAAATGATGAGTTATCGAACTTCGTTTTTGTTACAAATCGCACGCCATTGAAGTGAAGTGATTAATCTACGATTGATTGAACGAATTTTCACTAGACTCTTCCCTTATTAACGATTTCTTCCTTATAAACAATATATGACCATACGAAATCAGTTTTGATGAAATGATAAGTAATCGAACTTCGTTTTTGTTACAAATCGCACGCCATTGAAGTGAAGTGATTAATCTGTGATTGATTGAACGAATTTTCACTAGTCTCTTCCCTTATTAACGATTTCTTCCTTATAAATAATATATGACCATATGAAATCAGTTTTGATAAAATGATGAGTTATCGAACTTCGATTTTGTTACAAATCGCACGCCATTGAAGTGAAGTGATTAATCTACGATTGATCGAACGAATTTTCACTAGACTCTTCCTTCATTAACGATTTCTTCCTTATAAATAATATATGATCATACGAAATCAGTTTTGATAAAATGATGAGTTATCGAACTTCGATTTTGTTACAAATCGCACGCCATTGAAGTGAAGTGATTAATCTACGATTGATTGAACGAATTTTCACTAGACTCTTCCCTTATTAACGATTTCTTCTTTATAAACAATGTATGACCATATGAAATCAGTTTTGATAAAATGATGAGTTATCGAACTTCGTTTTTGTTACAAATCGCACGCCATTGAAGTGAAGTGATTAATCTACGATTGATTGAACGAATTTTCACTAGACTCTTCCCTTATTAACGATTTCTTCTTTATAAACAATGTATGACCATATGAAATCAGTTTTGATAAAATGATAAGTTATCGAACTTCGTTTTTGTTACAAATCGCACGCCATTGAAGTGAAGTGATTAATCTACGATTGATTGAACGAATTTTCACTAGACTCTTCCCTTATTAACGATTTCTTCTTTATAAACAATATATGACCATACGAAATCAGTTTTGATAAAATGATGAGTTATCGAACTTCGTTTTTGTTACAAATCGCACGCCATTGAAGTGAAGTGATTAATCTACGATTGATTGAACGAATTTTCACTAGACTCTTCCCTTATTAACGATTTCTTCCTTATAAACAATATATGACCATACGAAATCAGTTTTGATGAAATGATAAGTAATCGAACTTCGTTTTTGTTACAAATCGCACGCCATTGAAGTGAAGTGATTAATCTGTGATTGATTGAACGAATTTTCACTAGTCTCTTCCCTTATTAACGATTTCTTCCTTATAAATAATATATGACCATATGAAATCAGTTTTGATAAAATGATGAGTTATCGAACTTCGATTTTGTTACAAATCGCACGCCATTGAAGTGAAGTGATTAATCTACGATTGATCGAACGAATTTTCACTAGACTCTTCCTTCATTAACGATTTCTTCCTTATAAATAATATATGATCATACGAAATCAGTTTTGATAAAATGATGAGTTATCGAACTTCGATTTTGTTACAAATCGCACGCCATTGAAGTGAAGTGATTAATCTACGATTGATTGAACGAATTTTCACTAGACTCTTCCCTTATTAACGATTTCTTCTTTATAAACAATGTATGACCATATGAAATCAGTTTTGATAAAATGATGAGTTATCGAACTTCGTTTTTGTTACAAATCGCACGCCATTGAAGTGAAGTGATTAATCTACGATTGATTGAACGAATTTTCACTAGACTCTTCCCTTATTAACGATTTCTTCTTTATAAACAATGTATGACCATATGAAATCAGTTTTGATAAAATGATAAGTTATCGAACTTCGTTTT
This sequence comes from Ceratina japonica, assembly GCA_019453355.1. NCBI lineage: Eukaryota > Metazoa > Arthropoda > Insecta > Hymenoptera > Apidae > Ceratina > Ceratina japonica. The sequence continues at coordinate 5,895 of SMSR01006310.1, read as the reverse complement.
TGTTACAAATCGCACGCCATTGAAGTGAAGTGATTAATCTACGATTGATTGAACGAATTTTCACTAGACTCTTCCCTTATTAACGATTTCTTCTTTATAAACAATATATGACCATACGAAATCAGTTTTGATAAAATGATGAGTTATCGAACTTCGTTTTTGTTACAAATCGCACGCCATTGAAGTGAAGTGATTAATCTACGATTGATTGAACGAATTTTCACTAGACTCTTCCCTTATTAACGATTTCTTCCTTATAAACAATATATGACCATATGAAATCAGTTTTGATAAAAATGATGAGTTATCGAACTTCGTTTTTCTTACAAATCGCACGCCATTGAAGTGAAGTGATTAATCTACGATTGATTGAATGAATTTTCACTAGACTCTTCCCTTATTAACGATTTCTTCTTTATAAACAATATATGATCATACGAAATCAGTTTTGATAAAAATGATGAGTTATCGAACTTCGTTTTTCTTACAAATCGCACGCCATTGAAGTGAAGTGATTAATCTACGATTGATTGTACGAATTTTCACTAGACTCTTCCCTTATTAATGATTTCTTCCTTATAAACATACGAAATCAGTTTTAATAAAATGATAAGTTATCGAACTTCGTTTTTGTTACAAATCGCACGCCATTGAAGTGAAGTGATTAATCTACGATTGATTGAACGAATTTTCACTATAGACTCTTCCCTTATTAACGATTTCTTCCTTATAAATAATATATGACCATATGAAATCAGTTTTGATAAAATGAGTTATCGAACTTCGTTTTTGTTACAAATCGCACGATCGTACATCGTCCATTGAAGTGAACCGGGAAAGCTTAGCACGCGCCAGGACTCGAAGTAGCTTTAAAGGTGACAGCCAGCAATTTTTCCGATGGTACCTGCATTTGCATCTTTACGACTTTTGACACGTTCCCCTCCATTTTCTCCCTACGTTCTTCTTGTCTTTCCTCGTTACTGTCATTGAGTTCCTATCGCGAATCCAAATGACGGATTGTCTTTCTTGCTCGACGTCGGATAGAGGAATTTCCAAATCCATCAGATTCGCGGATTAACAAATTTCCTTAAATAAATCAGTTCCTCGTCGACGAACTCGCGTCTACATTATTCCTCTAATTCATTTTTCCGTCAGACTGCGCTCTCCTCGTTCGAAGTCAAAACGCATGCGGCATCATTTCCGCGAGAAAGCACGTTTCTGATGCACGGAGACCTTCGCGTAAATTATGAACAGTGGCTACAGAGGAGCAGAGGCGAACAATGAAGGAAAATTCATCCCTATGCAACCCTCTGTCCACTCTGTAAACCTGTTTATTCTCTTTCGAGAGCCAAGCAAATGGAATATTTACTACTGTCGCTGCCTGCCAGAAATCCCGTGACTAGCGCAATGGATTTTTCACCGAAATTACGTCGCTTCCGGTTCAGGTGACGGTTTAAACGTCGAAACGCGAGTTCAGCTTTTCCGCGCGCAATTTCCATAAATCGGATTTGTAATTTCTGTAGATTGAATGGTCTTGTAAATGCGACGGGAGATATGGCCGAGCTTTTCGACGTCGGAACCGCGCGCTGCCCCATTTTGACGCCGTTTAATAAGTTTAACCTCGTTACACGCAACTTCGTGCGAAATTGGTAACGCAATTTCTGTAACAAAAAAAGCAATGGAACGGTGTCCGGTGGACCGTGCCGCTTTGTTGTTTCGCCGTTCATTTCGCGCCGGCCTCCCCGTTTCTTTTACCGTCGACGTTGTTCGCGCTCGCGCACGCGTTCGAAAAACAGACCCGCGATCGAAAATACTTTCTACTTTCGGGTAATTGCCACTGCGGCTTCTGCATCGTGCCTCGGAGCCTGGCAAATTTTTAGATATCGGAAACCTTCCGCGAGAGGAATTATTTCGCGCGCTCGACTGAACCTCCTCCTCGATATTTACCGATTTTTATCGGAATTTGACTTATAAGAAGGCTCTGCTTCGTCTTAAGGTAGTATCGGCGTTTGGTGCCGTATCAAGTGAAGGTACATATCACACAAATACTCATTGCTGCTTATTTTTTTGATAATTTTACGCATTATTGTCACATCTAAGTAGAAGAGTAAGAAATCACAAAAAAGTCGCTAGAAATTCACAGCACATGCGCATCTGCAGTAGCTATGAGAGACGATTTTCACATTTTGTGCATTTTTCGTAATTTCTCTTGATTGAAGTCGTCAACCCTGTGTTTTTATGAATCTGATAGATTCCTTGTAACAGGACGTATCAGTATATTGTAGGAGCTTAGAGAAAAGGAGCGTGACATCTTAGAGAAAAGGCCAATCCCGAATCTTGCGAAGATAAGCGGTTTACGACTATCAGTTGTTGTTGCTGTTGTCGTCGCCAATCAGTTGTTGACGACACTCCAAAAAAGACAGACGCGTTAAATTCTTTCCCCTTTTGTAGAATAAAATTCGACTCCCCTTCAAGGCGTCGCTCTTTAATCGCGTAAACTCGATTTCATTCTGCTTTCCGCATTTTCGATCCCAAAATATATTTTTATTATTAGGGCTGCCTTATTTATTCCAGAGTATTAGTCGATTTTGATAAGATTCCCAGAAGACTACATGTCAAATTGACGATTTTTCGACAGCGATTATCTCGAAAATGACATCGTCAACCATGGTATTTCTTTTTTGCAAATGAATCTGGCATACTTTATTTAGATAATCTCTAAATTTCAGAGCGGCTCGCTTTTTTAACGCCGAAGCCTCCTTAATGCATGGAATTTCTTTACACAAGTTTATATCGTTTTTTTTACTCAATTTCTTGTTACACTTTTCGCTGTGCAGTTTATTATCTCGATCGGCTACCGGTTTTTGCCCGGTTTCCTAATCCCATTCTCGCTCGGGCCGTTGAATTTTCGTAGGAAATTGGGCGGTGCAACCGGAGAAGATTGAATTAGATTTTCTTGGAAATTGGTAGCAAATCTGCCCCCCGCAGTGTTTGCGCGACGATCGAATTAGTAACGGAGTTCCCTAATTAAGACCACGCCTACTCTCTCCCGGTATCTCTTTGTCCTTCGATATTCGCGATCAACTTTCCGAAAATTGAGAGCAACAAGTGCCGCCTCGTTCCCGCGTCCCGCCAATCGGAAAGAGTACGGTTCGTTTACGAACAATCACTTACCGAGCCTCGACCTCCGCAAGTTCCCACGCTAACTTTTTAATTGCCCGCGTTCCAATTACGAAACGTTGCTAAAATATACTCCTGCCATTTAAACACTGAAATATACGCCATCTCGTATTTTACATTTTTTCTACATGGAGTTTACCTAAAAATTCTGCACAATTTTCGAGTCTCTCTAGCACGAGTGCGTTCGCTAGTAAACTCGGCAGATAATTCTCTGGGTTGGAATCGAAATTCGGGATGAGTCGGGCTGTAGAACTCGGCGAAGGATATAGTTGTTGCAGCGATTCGCGGCAATAAGAATGCAGCGGCGTTCGCACGTGCATCGGGCTCTGACATTATTAAATTTCTCCGGCGGGCGCACGGTTTTTCGCCCGCCGAGTGCAACGCAGCACGTCGGAAAACTGCGGGCCAGAATGTGCTCTCACACGTGTCGCGCGGCCGCCGGGCAAAAGTTCAAAGTTACTAAATCAACATTCGAGTCGACGCACACGGGTGGGTGTACGGTATTCCGCCGTGATAAACGACACTATCCCGGCGTCTTGTGAATAATTTATTAAACGGCTGATTACGCGATTCACCGGGAATTAAACAGTTCGCACGGAAATATCGCGCGAATTGCTAGGACGGTTCTTAAGAATTCCACGGACGAAACACTAAACAGACACTGATTTAATACCGTTTCTATGCTTATTACCGGACACCCTTCAAAAAGTTTCGCGCGCGCCTCGCCCCCGAAAATAATTATTCCGCGAGCAGAAATTAAACTTGGCTCCGACGGCGGGCCTCCCGTGCCGCCGCCGCCGCCGCCGCGATAAAGAGAACGGGAAACCGCCGGAAACAGGCAAAATATTATTGCGAGCAGGCTGCTGCATGAACTATAAATTTCCGGCCCGGCTGAATTGTGCTGCAAGAAGCCCCGCGTATCCTCCGGCGATGCCACTGGCCCGGCTCGTTTTTCCGCGGGCCGAAGACTCCCCCCCGGCCCGGAAAAAGTTGAAGGACCGACACGAAATAACCGTCATTCCGCCTAATGCATTCATGAAAGATCAAAAATAAGATCGCTTTTTTATTCAAACCGCGTCCCAGTTGCATGCGACGTCTCTCCCGAGATACGAGTTATTTATGCGCCCGAGGCGGGATTAAAATAAACCAAGAATCGCGTTAACATTCGACTCCTCTCTTTCCCATGCCCATTTTTTTTGCGCCCGATCATCCGTAACAGGACGGCGCACAGTGCGGAATTTTGGGGCAAAAATCAGTACTTCAGTATATTGCTATGAAAGATGTATTTTCTTTATTAAGAATGTATTTGAAAACGAAAATTGTTATAAACGATGTTATATCAAAATTCTTTATGCATAATGTAATTATGCAATAACAATATAACAATGATTTTTATGAATTTTTGGCGAAAAAGTTAAACTATCTATTAGTAGATAAAGTATAGAGCATATGATACGATAGAAAAAAAATTGTTGTACTTAATTTATTAAAAATCGAACGTAAATAAGATATTTGTAAAGTACAACGTTTCGGCTCATTTGTAAGCCCTTATCAAGTACTAATCTACAACAACGATTAAAAATAATTATAATTAGAAACGGGATTCTAAATAAACTGACTCTTGTTGAGGCATTCGTCCAAGAATAACAGGTCGTTTTGAGTATTATTAAAAATTCTATCATTGGACGTTAAAATTCAAATATATATAGCAAATTATTGATGTTTACGACAAAATCTTGATTTTTGTCCATAATTTTGCATTTTGTCCGCACTGTGCGACGGCGCCATTTGTCACCGATATTGCTTCATTTAACGTCGACGCTGAACAATATCCTCCTCCGGGGCGCGAAGATGTTACGGGATCCCCGGGAATGAAAAACCCATACGCGGAAGGAAAAAATTGCACCGGCGCGGCGGTAGGACGCGGAAAAAGAAATAGCAATGGCGTATGGAAATCGCGCGCGGAGGGTGGGAAACGATTTCATGTGTTCCGGGGCTCGTCCGGCCAAAAATTGACGATTTTTTAACGAGCACAGCTGCACCCTCTCCGCCGGCTGTAATCTACGAACACGCTTTTGAAAAAACCCATCGATCTTCCCGCGAATTCGGATTTATTCAAATCAAGTGCGAACGCGGTTGTTTATTTATAAATTGTGAGCAGCACTCGGTTTGATGAGAAGCTGGGGACGAGGAGCGAGCCGCGTTTCTACTTTTATCGAGCGAAAGAGAAAGGGAGTTGATTAAGAGCGACCGAGGAAGTGGTGTAGCCCGGAATTAGTCAGACGCGGTTCGGGTAATCTCGGGCCGCGCCACTGATCCGACATTAAATCTCGTGTATCCAACAAACGAGCAATTTCTTCCACCGCCGCCGATTACTCCCCGCGATCTCTCGATTTTTTTTCCCCCCGATCCGTCTCCGCGAACGTACAGGAATCGACAGAAAGATTTAATCAACCGTAACAAGCATAACCCGGCGGCGGCGACCATCGCNTTCTAAATAAACTGACTCTTGTTGTTTATAAAATAATAAAATATAAATAAAATGACTTGTTGAGGCATTCGTCCAAGAATAACAGGTCGTTTTGAGTATTANATCATACGAAATCAGTTTTGATAAAATGATGAGTTATCGAACTTCGTTTTTGTTACAAATCGCACGCCATTGCAGTGAAGTGATTAATCTACGATTGATTGAACGAATTTTCACTAGACTCT
>SMSR01006287.1:3001-20702 GCA_019453355.1 Ceratina japonica | reverse complement strand
TGTATTACAAATGACGATGTCTGTAAAAGTTTTTCTATATTAATATTAATATATTAATCTATATTAATGTATAGAAATTTCAAATAAAAAATATAACATATGTTTCTGAATTTATGTTACATATTATACTATAGATTCCCCCTCCCTTTAGAAAACATAGCACTGAAAAAGCATTGCTAGAACTGAAAAACCGTTGTACTGAAAAAGAATTGACACCTCTGAATTCGTACTTATGTAGTGCTTTCAATCCTTTTTCAGTTCTTTCGAAATACGTGTGTTGGTATATACGTATATAAGCACACATAGACAGTATTCAGTTCTTTTAGTTCTTCTTCAGTCCACGAATTTCGACTCGGGCACCGTCAAAATATAGCTTGGAACGTTCAACTTATAATATACCTACTTAGGCATGCATGCCAGTGCAGCGTCGGCGGTTTAGACGGAAGCCAATAAAGCACCGCGACGGCTAGAAGGTTACATTTAAATTTCTCTGTGCCTGATTGTATTTGCATCCGATATAAGCCGAGAGAGTTGGGCAAGTATAACCTCGTGTTTCGAATTTCTATGGCCCAGATTGCGAAATTCTGGTATAATATAAATAACCGGACTAATAAATTTCATTCAACGTGACTTATGAATTACGGCTATATTTATACTAATAAGAATAAATTATTTGTCTGTATGATCACTGGTCTCACATAAAGTTGCTAAGGCAGAGTCATTCCTTGTCCTCGAATAAATTGCGTTCTCCGTAAAGGAGTTATTCATTAATCTAGTTTTCGGCAAACTCGTAGATCACGGAGAATGATGTATATAGAAATTAGCCGAATGACTTTCAGGCGCAATCAGACGGAGTGATTGCGTACGAAACGAATAGTAATCCTTCGATGTGCCGGATGCACTTGTCACGGCCCACGTATAAGCAATCCGCCTCGAGGCGTGCGCAGCGGCACGAACGCAACCGGCGCGGCATAAGCGGCGGAAATCGTGCCCGCTGCTTCAGCTTCCGTTCGCTGATTACGCCGACGGTTCAAACCTGCGCATACCCCGAGACGAGCGTGTACCGTGCTTCTCTGCCGCTCCGTGCCATCGACGATTTCAGCTCGTAAAAGTTTCTAGCAGGAAAAAAGTGATTCAGGAAACGCTTTAGATGGAAATCTGCTCTCGTCGAGACCGCGAGAAACATTGTTTCCTATCCCCGGCGAGTATTCGCACCGAGAAACGAAGTTTCTCTCTCGTAAAAGCGGATAGTGCCTCGGCAGGTATTACCACGTCGAAAGTGTAAAGACTACATACTTACTACTACTATCCTTTCGAGGATAATCGTCCCGGCTCTGGGAGCCGTATAATCTCCCGGTAATTGTTGCTAATTACTCTTGCGGAAGCCGCATCGAACTCCGTTATTAATTACTCGATTTTTAATCAAAAGAAGAACTAAGATAAGTAAGACATATTTAGAAGGAACTAGTCAGTTATCTGTTAATTTTCAAGTGACATTTGTGAATGACACAGATGATACTCAGATAGAATTTCTCGAACTATTTTCCGACTGCTCGCGAACTGCTACGCGCTAGAAAGTAAAATATTTTTCAAATACCTAACGTTTCTACCACCAGATTTCATGGAATTTATTGAACATTGCATACTCTTCGTGCCATGAACAGCTTCAAGCGAGCATTCAGCGGATTCTTTTTACGATTTAAACGGTACCATGTCGCGAGAAAGAGACATTTCGGACGTAAGCATCAACCGGATTTTTAGCAACGACCAAAGACGTCTCGGTTATCTCGTTCGCTGATCGATCAACGAGGATCTGTATTCCGGGCCCGCGCTTTTGTCGCCGTCGAGACGGTACACGAGAGGGGGAAGAAATGTGTGTCAGAGGAACACGTTGAAGGAAATAGCGGCGCAAATTCGGTTGCCGCTACGGCATTTGAATGCGATGGAAACCCACGCTTACCGACTTTGGCGGCAGCTGTACCAGCGCCCACGACCGTAAAAGCCACATTATTACCGGTAGTACCCGCCGCTACCCACCTCCGTATACCTGTCGGTAATAACGTTACGAGCGTGTTATCGATCGTTTTGCACGTCGTACCCCGCAAAACGGATACGCCACGGCGGCCTCGTAAAAGCTAAAATAGTTCTCCACCTCCATCTCCACCTCCAACACGCTCCGCCGCTCTGAAACCGCTACATATGTATACGTATTCCCTCTCTTCCTATGCACCTTTCTGCTTCGTTCTTTCGCTCGAGCCCGACGTGAATATAATACCTATTGGCCGCTATGTGCGTTACTCCAGACGAGATCTAGCGGGTTTTTATCAAAAACGTTCAAACGTCAAAGTTTGAAAAATATAAGGCTAGATCCAGTGGTATTCTTCTATACGACGTGTCTGCTTGGTCCACTTGTTTATATTTGTATTTATTTAAAAGAAAAAGACTACTGACATTTCTGAATTATACTCTTCAATACATTTTACTGAAGACTCAAATCCAGAAAATAAAATAAAAACAGATAGTCAATAACTTGTAAGAGTGATTAAAAAATGTACGTATGTCCTCAAAGCTTGAAATTAGTTCGTCGTAATTCGTTTTTCTCAGTCGCAACAACCCTTTGGCGACGTAATCTCAGGAAACCCTCAACTCCCCTAAATCATACGTAACAGCACTTTCGTCGCTCCGTGAGCTAAAGATTCGCGAGGTAGTCCCATAAAATGCATAACGGGAAGCGATTATGAAACTACCCCAATGACTTTATGTGGATCGACAATGGTCGCGTTTGTCACGTTAACATAATGCGACTAAGCTCTGTGAAATTGGCATCCCCAACTGCGCATTTTTACAAAAATCAAATTGTATTCGTTTGTCCACGATTTGTCCACATTTGTCCAACAAACATTTTCATTTGTCCAGCCCCTTAAAAAAAGTTATTAAAGGAAAACGTCTTTTTCATCAGCATGCCCAAGAAAATTTTTTTAAGTTTTTCTTATGGCATTTGATTATCCACGATTTGTCCAGATTTGTCCACCCAACATTTTCGTTTGTCCACCCCCTCAAGAAAAGTTAAAAACGTTTTTCTTTAATAACTTTTTTTTAAGGGGGTGGACAAACGAAAATGTTTGTTGGAGAAATGTGGACAAATCGTGGACAAACGAATCCAATTTGATTTTTGTAAAAATTCGCAATTGGGGGTGCCAACTTCACAGAGCTATGCGACTATGCATCATAACGATAAACCAGTTAAATACTTTCTATATATGTACATTTACAGTCTACAATCTTTGGAAGATGCGTACTGGATTAGATCCAGAATAAACGATAATTATATATACAGTCACTCCCCCATAAATATTCGTACACATTTTGAAACGGTATACAATTTTTAGTATTAGATCAAAGAACTTTACCTTCTGTGGAATTTTAGAGAGCTTAATTTACTACAGAATGCCTAACAAAAAATTTAAAAAACTTGGTATTCATTGAAATCGCGAAGAAAAAAGAAAAGATCATGATGTTTAACTTTTTTGTTGGAGACTCTAGCAAAAATTTAAAACATCCCGTTTGTAGATCTAAATGTGTTATATGAATGTGTAAAGTTTCATAAAAATTCATGAAACCGTAAAAGAGTTAGACATATCGAAACATGTAAAAATTCGCCAATTTATCCCAGTCGTAGATTGAAAATCGTGGAGAACTGCAATTTTTTTAATTTCTAATCGCTTCTAGCGCCTAGCAATATTGATCGATTTTGATGAAACTTTGTACATGCATATTACTTAGATCTGCAAACGAGACACTTCTAATTTTTATTACAGACCCTAATAAAAAAGTTAAAAACCATGTCCTTTACTATTTTCCTCGCGATTTCAATGAATATCAAGTTTTTTTAATTTTTTGTTAGTCATTCTATAGTAAATTAAGCTCTCTAAAATTCCACAGAAGATAAAGTTCTTTGATCTAATACTAAAAATTGTATACCGTTTCGAAATGTGTACGAATATTTATGGGAGTGACTGTAGATGATTTTATGGTTTTATCACCGGATAACATGCCATTCGTCGCGAAGCCATCAAAGTTAACAACCGTATATCTTATTTGTTGCGTGTCTGCGAGCGTATCGAGACTGCCGGACTAGTGTACAGCTTACACGCACACACGGGCGGGGATCGGGTTTTAAACGATATCGAACACGTGTAAACGCGCGAGGATACTTGCATCCGGTTAACGGGCCACCTTTAAAGCCCCAAACGAGAGAAATGAACAGTGCGAGCGAGTTAACTCCGAAGTATCGAGGCGGATCGCGGCACGCGCTCCTGCTGATCGGCAGAATCGTTGATCCCATTTGTCCGTGCAAAGCCACCCGCGGTCAATCCAATTAATTTATTGGCTTTTGCCGCGGCGCACCCGCACCCGCCGCTCGCCCGTCCGCCCGCCCTCGCGTTTACTCAAAGCATTGCTATACTTAACGGCACGAGCTACTGTAGCCGCGCATTGCAATAATGCGCGCGTACCATGCCGGCAAAAGCTCGATCCCCAGCGATTACGAACACCACTTGTCCCAATGAAATCAAGAATCGAGTAAGTAAATACCTATTCACTTCGCGCATGCGGAAAAGTGAGATTGACTTTTAATTCTAGTAAAATAAACAGCTTCGGATAGCCAGAAAATTCAGTTTATAGGTCAGTAAACTTTGAACGTTTACTTGGGAAAGATTTTAGATATTATGTACTTTATAAATTTATCATGAAACTGTATTTATAAATATAAGAAATGTATAAGCATAAAAAGCACAAATTTAAACTGGCGATTCCCGTACGTATGATTTAAATGAATTTCCCTTTTGCTATCAGAGTTTCTCCTCTAAAATTGTTCATATTTCTCATACTAAACGGTCAAGTAGACTTTTGTGTATCGAATTTTTATCTTCAAACGGCGCGACGTCCACAACGCAAGTACCTAGGCACTGGAGAAGTTTAATTGCAATTTCATGTCCGATGATGTTAAGCGTTTATATCAGTTGTGAGAGGTAAAAGTGAATTTTTTTCAATCCTACTCGTAACTTTTACAATTCCACATCTGCAGTTACGCGGCATACGTCCGCAAGCCTATGAACAATATTTTAATAAATCTTTCTCCCAGCAAGAAATACGTTATATTTTTTGCAAAACACTATCCACTTATTTTTAGCCAACGTTAATATGTACCGTTTCACGAAATACGTTTCATCTACTTGGCCCGCGAACTGCTCTTTTTCCTCTCTTCTCGTTTCTAGAATTGCAGTTCTCTATTATTTCGCTGCACATACCGTATATACATACGGAGCACGGCTCACGTCGCTACGTTATAATTGCCATTTTATACGCGAAACCGGACTGCCGCCACGAATGTTTCCATTTAGAGAAACATTCGCCGCGTTTAAAATGCAACATGTATTTTCTATGGAAATATTCGCGAGAGTTCGTAACGTGCAGAATTTCTAATATTTCCCAGAGATCAGATTGGTAGAAGGCTCGAGTGAAAGTTCCGCCAGTATCGATCCACGATTGTCTAAAATCTATCAGCATTCATTCCGTTTTGTGTGAGCACGGTTTCCTTATACTCGCATATTAAGAATGCAGTTGTAACCAATTCTGCATTTTCCTCTTAAAATCAACAAATTTAAATATCAATTTAATGTGAATTGAAATTGTATTAAGTGCAGATTTACTTCCACTAATTTTTATTACGAAATATTTCCATTCTTCCCGCAAAGCTTTAAACTTTTTTATCGACAGCGGTTTTATCCATTGTAAATAATGAATTTCCTCTAATTAATGGGATCGTTTTATCGAGGTATTCCTATTATATAAATATTATTGTAATAATGAAGTAGAGTACGTTCTGAATAAGCGAAAAATCATATTCAGCGTTCTCGATTTTAATATTATCAATTTTACATCGAGGGGAATGGACAGGATGTATATTGTTCTCTTGTATGGCGATTGCCGCGATCAAATAGAGGCGTAATAAATACGTGTCATGCCAATGAAATCATGTTAAAACGTGACGTAAAAAATTTATCTCTCTGTTGTTTGACGGGCGCATTCGCGTGCCTATACCGCCTCACCGTATCAATAATAAAACCGGGCGCGTTCCCGTGTATTTACCGAAAATTTCATGCCACGCGCGCGCGACTCCGAATTTTTCGCGAAAAAATTGCTCGATCGCATGCCGCGGCGAAAAATGGATTTTCCCCGCGGTTTAAATATTCATCGTTTTACATCGAGTAAAACGAGAGACAGTCGAATCGAACAGAAATTGAGAAATGGTTTTGCGCGCGTTCGTTAAGAGAAAGGGAGAAAGAGTAATAGCGGAAAATGCGGTTGGTCACCGTCGAAAAGCGAAACGCGAATTATGTCGTTTCGACGAATAATGATGAGAGAACGCAGCCGGCACCCGTCAATCAGTGTCCTTTACGTACTGCGGCCGATTTAATTATCCGATAGCACGCAACCCCGTGAACGAAACCACTTCTCGCGTCATAATATCCCGTCCCTTTTTTATCCCACTCTTCCACTTTTTTTATCCACCTCTGATCGACAGCAATCACAATAATCCATTGTACCGTGAAAACTACGAAATTGAGAAAAAACATCATAATCGTATGACCCAACCCACTGTCATATGATACAATTCAGTATTTCTATAGAAATACTTTTAATTCTATCTCTGTATGTCTTCCACAAAATTGTGAATTACTTACATAATACAACGACAAGAAATCTTTGATTAATCATACTGATTTTTGTATCAAGATGAGAATGAGATCTTTTACCTGTATACATACTACATGTTAACAACCATAGATCCTGTCCTATACGAATTTTTTGTTATTGCTAAGATGTAAAAAGTAGCGTCGTAACAATATGGATAAAAACTAATATCGAGAACTATTCATGGTGAAACGTCGGAGATTTGAAAAAAACGCTAGCTGGTAGATACTATCACCGATTTCATTATTTCCGTCTGGTGCCCCCTTTTCGTCGATGTCGCGTTCTATAGAACGCTATCAAACGCTTTACCCTCGGCTTCGTCGTAAAAAGTCACGTCGCATCGAACGAACGAAAGAAACGAGAAAGAACGAGAGCAGGAGCTGAGCAGCTTCGTCGATAGTCGATATATGGCAACAACACGATTTCTTCGGACAGAAGGAGATCTATCGGACCGTATAAAACGTTGCGTTTATTCTTTCGCCTTGATGCTCCGTTTATTCTCAAAGCGGCCCGTTTTCCCGCTTCAATTTCCTTCAGAGCAAAGAACAAGAATACTTTAATATGTGCCGTAACTGTAGATTAATAAAGAAGTCTGATTTTCTGTAAGAGATCGAGCTTTTAATTATTAGACGATAACCGAATGAATTTTTTCCAAAATTGTAATCGAAAAAGTTATCGAGATGCTAAACTATAAAATATGTACAAACTCCAGCATGAAATATTAAATACACAAAGTGAAATCGTTTTTAAGANTCCACTTGTTTATATTTGTATTTATTTAAAAGAAAAAGACTACTGACATTTCTGAATTATACTCTTCAATACATTTTACTGAAGACTCAAATCCAGAAAATAAAATAAAAACAGATAGTCAATAACTTGTAAGAGTGATTAAAAAATGTACGTATGTCCTCAAAGCTTGAAATTAGTTCGTCGTAATTCGTTTTTCTCAGTCGCAACAACCCTTTGGCGACGTAATCTCAGGAAACCCTCAACTCCCCTAAATCATACGTAACAGCACTTTCGTCGCTCCGTGAGCTAAAGATTCGCGAGGTAGTCCCATAAAATGCATAACGGGAAGCGATTATGAAACTACCCCAATGACTTTATGTGGATCGACAATGGTCGCGTTTGTCACGTTAACATAATGCGACTAAGCTCTGTGAAATTGGCATCCCCAACTGCGCATTTTTACAAAAATCAAATTGTATTCGTTTGTCCACGATTTGTCCACATTTGTCCAACAAACATTTTCATTTGTCCAGCCCCTTAAAAAAAGTTATTAAAGGAAAACGTCTTTTTCATCAGCATGCCCAAGAAAATTTTTTTAAGTTTTTCTTATGGCATTTGATTATCCACGATTTGTCCAGATTTGTCCACCCAACATTTTCGTTTGTCCACCCCCTCAAGAAAAGTTAAAAACGTTTTTCTTTAATAACTTTTTTTTAAGGGGGTGGACAAACGAAAATGTTTGTTGGAGAAATGTGGACAAATCGTGGACAAACGAATCCAATTTGATTTTTGTAAAAATTCGCAATTGGGGGTGCCAACTTCACAGAGCTATGCGACTATGCATCATAACGATAAACCAGTTAAATACTTTCTATATATGTACATTTACAGTCTACAATCTTTGGAAGATGCGTACTGGATTAGATCCAGAATAAACGATAATTATATATACAGTCACTCCCCCATAAATATTCGTACACATTTTGAAACGGTATACAATTTTTAGTATTAGATCAAAGAACTTTACCTTCTGTGGAATTTTAGAGAGCTTAATTTACTACAGAATGCCTAACAAAAAATTTAAAAAACTTGGTATTCATTGAAATCGCGAAGAAAAAAGAAAAGATCATGATGTTTAACTTTTTTGTTGGAGACTCTAGCAAAAATTTAAAACATCCCGTTTGTAGATCTAAATGTGTTATATGAATGTGTAAAGTTTCATAAAAATTCATGAAACCGTAAAAGAGTTACACATATCGAAACATGTAAAAATTCGCCAATTTATCCCAGTCGTAGATTGAAAATCGTGGAGAACTGCAATTTTTTTAATTTCTAATCGCTTCTAGCTTCTAGCAATATCGATCGATTTTGATAAAACTTTGTACATGCATATAACTTACTTAGATCTGCAAACGAGACACTTCCAACTTTTATTCCAGAAAATAAAAAAGTTAAAAACCATGTCCTTTACTATTTTCCTCGCGATTTCAATGAATACCAAGTTTTTTTAATTTTTTGTTAGACATTCTATAGTAAATGAAGCTCTCTAAAATTCCACAGAAGATAAAGTTCTTTAATCTAATACTAAAAATTGTATACCGTTTCGAAATGTGTACGAATATTTATGGGAGTGACTGTATATTGTAGACCATAAATTCGAAGAAAATGGGTAAACCAACATATACTGCTTGGTCTTTTCATCCTGATGTTTGTTAGTAACTTTAATAACTCGTAAAGTGCGTCACCGGTGCCCAGAGGGAAAGACAGACGCAATAGAGAACAAGAGATAGTGAGTTAGGCANCCGTTTCGAAATGTGTACGAATATTTATGGGAGTGACTGTATATTGTAGAACATAAATTCGAAGAAAATGGGTAAACCAACATATACTGGTTGGTCTTTTCATCCTGATGTTTGTTAGTAACTTTAATAACTCGTAAAGTGCATCACCGGTGCCCAGAGGGAAAGACAGACGCAATAGAGAACAAGAGATAGTGAGTTAGGCGAGCGTGTCGTAGTGCGCATTACGGCGGATAGTGGTAACAGAACCAATCAGTTGCGTTTGCAGCCACTCAAGTACGCTTAAGTGGCGCATATCAGCGCGCCTAATTACGTTAGTTCCATCGATCCTGGCCGTCCACTAAAGACCCGATTATCAGTATGCATTATCGGCCGAGTTAAGGGCCCTTCTACACCGTGTCCCTCTCTTCCGTGAAAGCGAAACACGGGCGCGTCAAACCGCTAAAGATACATTAATCATTTCGCGAATCGATTCCGGATAAGCCGGTCCCCTTATCCATCTACCGCCCGAGCTTTATACATACATATTAACAGGCTGAAACGCCACGAGGAGAGAAAGCGGCCGACCATCCAATTTAATTACCATAATTGCCGCCTAATAATTAAACAAAAAGTTGTAGGCTCCCCAGCAATTACCGCAACACGATCTGACAAGAAATACTCTTCAATTACCTGTGGGGCATTTTCAAGAGCGAATTTGTTTCTTAGAAGGCCACGAGAGAAATTGGTACGCAAGCGGTTTGTAAGTGTATCGGAAGGCATGTGAGCAGTTTCTCCGATGATATGCAGATGAGCCGATGTATGCGGACGACGTCGGCGTCGAATCGGGGCGAAAAAGTTGCCGAGGCTCTTGTTCGAGGAAGTAAGTTTTAAGCCATCGATCTGATAGCGAACGCGCGAGGGGACAACCTCTAGAAGAAAATGGTGATTAAGTTCACTTTACTGGGAGCGCCTACGATGTACTTTAAAATTTTAATTTCGTTAACTGAACTATAAATTAAAATCTAAATGAGAAAGGAAGCCTAAATATTCCCGCGCCGCATGAAGGGATAATTATAATAAATGCAGCGATAAAACGTGATGATAACCGAAGCACGGAATACTCTGCGAGGGATTCCTCGTATAATTTGTAATTTGGAGTTAATGAAAGGACATAGAAGGAACGTCTGGCACGAGGGATTTCAGCGGGTAGAAAGTTTACGAGAAAACCGGAGTTAAACCGGAGAAGATAGCGTAGGAGGACAAGGGGCAAACGGAGAATGACAGAGAAGAGGTTCGAGGACTGGCGGTTTTCGTTGCACCGCAAAACCGCCAACACGTGGCGCGGATTCCGAAACCACTCGACGACCAGACTCGACCACATTCGCCCTATAACTGGACCGACTTACATCCCGTAGTTCGAAAACCTGCCCCCGTTGGTCAAGATCCTTGAAACTCGCGAATTTCAGGATGGAAACGTGCATTTGAGGTTTCTTGATGACACGTTCGCGTTAGTTCATTTTTCCGCACAGATTTCCACTGCTTTTTACCAGATTGTACAAAATGAAATTTACAGATTTAGACAGCACTTTCGTGTGTGTATTGAAATGTGTAAATGAAATAAAAACTCCCGTATCTTATTTACTGCGAAATTTAACGCAGTAAAAGATATATTATCCAAAACTGTTTCATTAAGCGCATTGTAATTATTTCATTTGATGAAATTACACGCAACCTCTGAATTAAATATGTTCTATGTTATACATATTCCGTTTAATAATTTTAATTAATCACCTGACGGATTACTAGCGGACGTATTTATTTACAAGTGCACAGAGATGAATTCGAAATGTAGTAACATCATACATGATTATTATACATAAAAACGTGACTACAAAATCGATTTTACTTCTCTTTTTTGTCTTTTTTGATCACGTTCTGCGCCGATTTACAACATATAATAATATTAAATTGCAGTCCTCGCTCTCTCCATTTTTGATAAGAAAAATTACAAATCGGGAACCATCATTTGTCAAATTATGCATCAACGGAGCATCATTCAGATAATAAACGAAAAATAAAAGGCTGTTTTAGTAATTTCTTCCATAAATTAACCTACCTCTCGAGTCGCTTAATCGACTCCTTACCGGACTTACCTGATGATACTCTAATCCTATTAATTTTCCTCTAATTTCAATTTCCATTAGACAAGCTCCTCCGAGAGGATGTGCATTAACGATAAATTATTACACTTGTTTTAAGGAATGTTTGCATCCTTGATGATTTTCAGAAATTGTAACTCACACGTATACGTATTTTCAAAGATCAGTGCACGTAATTCCTCGATTCATAACTTCGCTATCATCTAGCCATGACAGTACTACAGTTTCGATAAAAGAGACACCAGGACTTCTGCTTCAACGCGCGAATACAAACGGATTACCAGAGTTTCTGGCACAGGGAAGCCACGAACACGGGCGAACAAGGAAATTATGCAATGCGATAACAGTTCCTCCTAATATCTTCAGACAATGCGTCTCAAGATTTGCATGAAGTGCGGAGAGAGGAACCCCGAAGGGCGTGGAGACGAGCAAGGACGACGACGATGAACGGGGAGACAGAGGAAAAGGATCGAGAGAGATTTAGAGGCGCGTGCGCGCACGCGGAGAGGAAGCGGTGATGCGAAAGCAAGCGAGAAAACGGGACGCGAAACAGGAAGGACGAGGAAACAATACACGCCTCGTCGACGTCGGTGTATCTTATTGATCATTATAATTATTCCCCGAAGCAGAGTACGAATTCACCCTGAGTCTACGGGTGCGCGACCGACATTTGCATAAGCAATGCATTTTGATTCGTAGACCCACATTGCGAGCGGAATGACATAAATAATGCATAGCGTAATGATCGTGCGGACGCCTCCCGTGCGTCTCTCGATCCGGGACGATTCTCGCGACCTTAATTCTTCGGTGTAGGAATCAGTTCGCAATATTCATGAATCGGAAGAAAACATTTCTGCATAATTAGATTTGTAATAGCAATACAAGAATTTTTGTTTCCCTTTTACCATCACTTTTATAAATGTTCCTTTGTCCACTTCGTATGCTAGAAGATATTTTATACATTTGTTTCAAATAAATATTATAATTACGCAAAGTGCGAATGAAATTTGAATAACGAATTAAGTGGAATATATTCAGTTGTCAATAAGATAATCGAGAAATGATAATTAAATTTATTAAAATCCTTAAACAAGAAATTTCTAACAAAATCCAAAACGTTTTATAATGGAAGCCACAATATGATGCTTTACGTGAAATGATCCAAATTTAATTCCACTGCATTGATAACGCTAAATTCGTTCAGTAATTAAGTTAATTATGCAGTCAACACATTGTACGAGTAGGTCTTCCAAAAATAAACATGTTGGATTTTGGATTATACATAAATTATGAACATTTCGTTACAGAATGAAGAATTCCATGATTTATACAAGTAGTCGATAATGTCATTGAACAACATATCTATTGAAAAATCTTCATAATGAGATATTAATCAGTAATGCCGCATCAAGTATAAATAATTGATTACTAGCAAAGATAATAAAAGTAGTGGAATTTATCAATTAAATTTTGTTCCAGACATATTCTTAAGGTAGTTTTACACCAAAACGACTTAACGATTAGAAACATCTGAAATTTAGCGGATCAGTAGGTTTTAGTTAAATAATGACTCAGTTAAATTTTGGTGAACTTTTAGAGNGACGACGTCGGCGTCGAATCGGGGCGAAAAAGTTGCCGAGGCTCTTGTTCGAGGAAGTAAGTTTTAAGCCATCGATCTGATAGCGAACGCGCGAGGGGACAACCTCTAGAAGAAAATGGTGATTAAGTTCACTTTACTGGGAGCGCCTACGATGTACTTTAAAATTTTAATTTCGTTAACTGAACTATAAATTAAAATCTAAATGAGAAAGGAAGCCTAAATATTCCCGCGCCGCATGAAGGGATAATTATAATAAATGCAGCGATAAAACGTGATGATAACCGAAGCACGGAATACTCTGCGAGGGATTCCTCGTATAATTTGTAATTTGGAGTTAATGAAAGGACATAGAAGGAACGTCTGGCACGAGGGATTTCAGCGGGTAGAAAGTTTACGAGAAAACCGGAGTTAAACCGGAGAAGATAGCGTAGGAGGACAAGGGGCAAACGGAGAATGACAGAGAAGAGGTTCGAGGACTGGCGGTTTTCGTTGCACCGCAAAACCGCCAACACGTGGCGCGGATTCCGAAACCACTCGACGACCAGACTCGACCACATTCGCCCTATAACTGGACCGACTTACATCCCGTAGTTCGAAAACCTGCCCCCGTTGGTCAAGATCCTTGAAACTCGCGAATTTCAGGATGGAAACGTGCATTTGAGGTTTCTTGATGACACGTTCGCGTTAGTTCATTTTTCCGCACAGATTTCCACTGCTTTTTACCAGATTGTACAAAATGAAATTTACAGATTTAGACAGCACTTTCGTGTGTGTATTGAAATGTGCAAATGTAATAAAAACTCCCGTATTTTATTTAGTTACTGCGAAATTTAACGCAGTAAAAGATATATTATCCAAAACTGTTTCATTAAGCGCATTGTAATTATTTCATTTGATGAAATTACACGCAACCTCTGAATTAAATATGTTCTATGTTATACATATTCCGTTTAATAATTTTAATTAATCACCTGACGGATTACTAGCGGACGTATTTATTTACAAGTGCACAGAGATGAATTCGAAATGTAGTAACATCATACATGATTATTATACATAAAAACGTGACTACAAAATCGATTTTACTTCTCTTTTTTGTCTTTTTTGATCACGTTCTGCGCCGATTTACAACATATAATAATATTAAATTGCAGTCCTCGCTCTCTCCATTTTTGATAAGAAAAATTACAAATCGGGAACCATCATTTGTCAAATTATGCATCAACGGAGCATCATTCAGATAATAAACGAAAAATAAAAGGCTGTTTTAGTAATTTCTTCCATAAATTAACCTACCTCTCGAGTCGCTTAATCGACTCCTTACCGGACTTACCTGATGATACTCTAATCCTATTAATTTTCCTCTAATTTCAATTTCCATTAGACAAGCTCCTCCGAGAGGATGTGCATTAACGATAAATTATTACACTTGTTTTAAGGAATGTTTGCATCCTTGATGATTTTCAGAAATTGTAACTCACACGTATACGTATTTTCAAAGATCAGTGCACGTAATTCCTCGATTCATAACTTCGCTATCATCTAGCCATGACAGTACTACAGTTTCGATAAAAGAGACACCAGGACTTCTGCTTCAACGCGCGAATACAAACGGATTACCAGAGTTTCTGGCACAGGGAAGCCACGAACACGGGCGAACAAGGAAATTATGCAATGCGATAACAGTTCCTCCTAATATCTTCAGACAATGCGTCTCAAGATTTGCATGAAGTGCGGAGAGAGGAACCCCGAAGGGCGTGGAGACGAGCAAGGACGACGACGATGAACGGGGAGACAGAGGAAAAGGATCGAGAGAGATTTAGAGGCGCGTGCGCGCACGCGGAGAGGAAGCGGTGATGCGAAAGCAAGCGAGAAAACGGGACGCGAAACAGGAAGGACGAGGAAACAATACACGCCTCGTCGACGTCGGTGTATCTTATTGATCATTATAATTATTCCCCGAAGCAGAGTACGAATTCACCCTGAGTCTACGGGTGCGCGACCGACATTTGCATAAGCAATGCATTTTGATTCGTAGACCCACATTGCGAGCGGAATGACATAAATAATGCATAGCGTAATGATCGTGCGGACGCCTCCCGTGCGTCTCTCGATCCGGGACGATTCTCGCGACCTTAATTCTTCGGTGTAGGAGTTAGTTCGCAATATTCATGAATCGGAAGAAAACATTTCTGCATAATTAGATTTGTAATAGCAATACAAGAATTTTTCTTTCCCTTTTACCATCACTTTTATAAATGTTCCTTTGTCCACTTCGTATGCTAGAAGATATTTTATACATTTGTTTCAAATAAATATTATAATTATGCAAAGTGCAAATGAAATTTGAATAACGAATTAAGTGGAATATATTCAGTTGTCAATAAGATAATCGAGAAATGATAATGAAATTTATTAAAATAGTTAAACAAGAAATTTCTAACAAAATCCAAAACGTTTTATAATGGAAGCCACAATATGATGCTTTACGTGAAATGATCCAAATTTAATTCCACTGCATTGATAACGCTAAATTCGTTCAGTAATTAAGTTAATTATGCAGTCAACACATTGTACGAGTAGGTCTTCCAAAAATAAACATGTTGGATTTTGGATTATACATAAATTATGAACATTTCGTTACAGAATGAAGAATTCCATGATTTATACAAGTAGTCGATAATGTCATTGAACAACATATCTATTGAAAAATCTTCATAATGAGATATTAATCAGTAATGCCGCATCAAGTATAAATAATTGATTACTAGCAAAGATAATAAAAGTAGTGGAATTTATCAATTAAATTTTGTTCCAGACATATTCTTAAGGTAGTTTTACACCAAAACGACTTAACGATTAGAAACATCTGAAATTTAGCGGATCAGTAGGTTTTAGTTAAATAATGACTCAGTTAAATTTTGGTGAACTTTTAGAGCTTAAGAAAAAAGTAATAAAGATTTCAATTCAAATCGTTTTTCGCAAATATCTAAGTTCCTATTGATCGGACGACATATATACATCAGATCGAAATTGTAGATCGATAAATTCTCTACAACAATCGTTCTTGACATTTTTTGCCTGCGAGCGACTGTTCTCAAAATAACACACGGTAAAACTTTGGATAAACTGAAGTTTCCAAAATCATTACGTATGCGGCTTGCCTTCGAAAGCTTCAACTTTTGCCGCGTGTTAGTTTGAAAACAGTTGCTCGCAGGCATAAAACGTCAAGAATAATTGTTGAAGAGAATTTATCAATCTATAATTTCGATCTGATGCATATTCGTCGTCAGACCAATAGAAACTTAGATATTCACAAAAAACGATTTTTATTAAAAACTTTCTAACTTTCTTATCAAGCACTAAAAGTTCACCAAAATTTAGCTGAGTCATTATTTAACTAAAACCTACTCATACGCTAAATTTCATATTTTTCTAATCGTTAAGTCGTTTTGCTATAGAACTACCTTAAGACGTCAGAAAGTAAATATTAATTTCTAAACACATTTTCACATGATCGCAGAGACATAATACGAACCCAGAAATGTATATAGACGATTAAAGCAGGCAAATTAGAAAAATAGCCGTTGGGCGGTGGTTCGAAATCAACTCTAATTGAGTCAACTATTATAAATCATTGGATGCATTTATTTCCAAACTCGTGATATTGTTCCTCCGAAATAGGAATCGTAGTATCAGTGATTTCGTTCTTTTGCATATGGCGCAAAGAAATACGCGGCGCTTCGAAAATCAAAGAGGAATAGCGTATCATGCACCGGTGTACGCTCATCTCGACATATCTATACGGTAAATTTCTTTTATTCCCGGTGCCGGGCACAACGTATGTACAACTACCGTTCGAAGCGATGTGAATCGAGCTGAAAACACCTGACGCATTCGGAATGGCGCGCACACACGGAACGCCCGCACAACAGTCAGCCCTTGCAGCATACTGTTGTTCCCTCCTTTTTCCTCTGCATTCATCCCTCTCGTGCGCTCGTCCCAGTGAGCACTCGTGCAGATCCGTCGATAAGAGGCGGCCACGGCAGTTTAACCCGCCAAGCAATTAAGGCGATACGATCGGTGCTCTCGTGAAATAACGTCACACTGCAGAGAGCTGGATACGTGGATAAGTGCTACCTCTGTCCTTTGTGTGTCTGTACTCTCTCTCTCTCTCCCGCCGTCTCATTTTCTGCTTGCACCTCATGTTTTCCGTCGCGTTAGGGTGCCTATTCACTGACAACTAGTGAACGCGAACAATGTAAAAAGCTCGATTCTTGAGAAAGTAGAGCTACTACGGTATGAATTGGCCATCTGCATATATATCAAACAATCTTTAATCCTTAATCATTGACATTATTTCTACAAGACTTTGTGCAATTCAGTACTGTCATAAATTCATGTTGAAAGAAATAAGCAGTCAATTAAGGTAGTTCTATAGCAAAACGACATAACGATTAGAAAAATCTGAAATTTAGCGTATGAGTAGGTTTTAGTTAAATAATGACTCAGCTAAATTTTGGTGAACTTTTAGTGCTTGATAAAAAAGTTAGAAAGATGTTAATTTAAATCGTTTTTTGTAAATATCTAAGTTTCTATTGGTCTGACGACGAATATGCATCAGATCGAAATTATAGATTGATAAATTCTCTTCAACAATTATTCTTGACGTT
>SMSR01006267.1:0-16761 GCA_019453355.1 Ceratina japonica | reverse complement strand
TTTTTTTTTGTTTAATTCCCACTGTTCTCAAACTCGACTAGCACAGAAAGGGTCCGCAACTAACGGCAAAAAACTATGCGCACGTTTTCGCACACGTATCTCGTTTTTGAAACTGCTTGTTCTCCGTTCGTTTGTTTGTTCCTATTTTCACTCCTTTTTTTTTTTCTCCTCCCTTTCATTCGAAATCGCGGTGGCTCGAGCACCGATGGACAATTTATATGTAGAATTATGTATGTGTATCGTGAGCTGCGTACATGTACATGTGTGGAATCTGTGCGTGCACGAGAGCTTTTCTCTTTTAAGCGATTCCTCGGTTTTCGTGTCTTCCTTTTTTTCTTTTTTTTTTCGTTTTCAACACAACGCATAGACCCTCCTCGTTCGCTCGAAGAGACTTCTAAAAAAAACGATCGCACACGTTTATGCATTTCGTTTTTGCTTACTCTGTTCGCACTTTTAGCACCTGGAGACGATAGAACGGCGGGTTATTGCGGGTACGGACGCTAGAAGGACGCACAAGCTTTCGGAACACCGTTTCTCTTCTCTTCTTCCCGTCCCCTCCTCAATGCTTTAGCGTTCCCCGCGATAATTACGCTCGTAGAACGAGTCAATTAAAATTTTGTCAAAACATGAAACCTGTACATTCCAAACACTGAATTTCATCTCCACGTAATAAATGATTCATCTTTTTATCGACTCGTTCTGTGCATTTTTTATTATTCGATGCTCCAAAGCGTTGGCTAAAGATTGACGGAGGACCGGATCGCGAGACGCAACAACTTTGCTAGCTTCCACAGTTAACGATGATCGCATTTTAATAATAATTCATATACGTGCGATATCAGCGATCGCGATATCTCAGATCAGCAAGGTCGCCTTCGAGTGTTCTAAGCAGATCACGCAACGCTCTGAGTGCACGTGGGTGTTCTCAAAACCGTGGATTATCCATGGACATGGTAATCAGTCCGAACGTTATCTCTTGTATAAAATGAACAGTTGTGAGGCTACAGGAAATGATTCAGAAACGTGCGATAAAAATTAATTAAAATCAAAATTGACGAAGTATAATTTAATAAATTACAGAACTTTCATATTTAAGAGAATGCAATATTAAATGTATTGTCGGTATGAATGAATTTTATTCGGGTAATATGAGAATTGATGATCGCGAGTTAATTGAGGATTGTTTCGAAATTGCTTTGAAAACCGGGCGTTGCGTCAGGAGCGTGTTAAAAAATAAAACGTGAACCGTGACACGTGGAGGTGTAGCTTGAAGATTATCCGCGCGGCTCGCCGGAACCATTGACGTAAACCGTACGTGACACGGCCCGTGTACTTTTCACGTCTCGGAAACTGTTCCAGCGAAAAGAACTTGTCAACCGTTCGCGAGAAACGAACAGTGGAACACGTACGGCTAGATAAATCCTTTAAACGCTTCGGGGACTTCCGCGTGTTCTACTTCTCAATTTATACTTCGCGTCGGTTATCGTTTCCACGATTAAACATCGATAGATTCCACGATTGAATAATAAAGTCGACGTGTGAAATATGGAGCAATTGCGTGAAGAAGCTTTTCCTTAAGGAGGTTCATCCGGTTAAGGAATTAACAGATAGATCTCAAACAAAAAATTTGATAGTCTATAACAGTATATCTGGATACCTCAAAAAAATTCTTAAGTCATTTGTGATACCTTAATGATGAGATATTGATATAAATATTTTTTACAATTTTACATGTAGTCATATGGAAAAGAGTGATTTCCTAGACTTCTGTCGCTAATTTATTAGGTACTGACAAACAGTTTTCAATGAAACTTATGTTATATTAAAGAGAAACATTTAACGAATATTTTAATTGCAAATTTAGGTAGATTGGCTGACTATGAATCGAGAAATGTATAAACACAACAAACGAAATCTGCATCTTTCAGCAATAGATAACCTCCGTTATTAACATGTACGCTAGTCAATCAAGCTCCCCCTTTCTATAACTTGCATTTGATTGCTATGTACCAGATGAACCTCCTTAAACACATATTAATGTCAATTTACGATAAATTCAATGAATTTCCAAGAAAATTTAATGAACTTTGAGAAAATTTATTGAATTTTCAAGAAAACTTAATGTAGGGTTCATGAAAATTAGTGTTCTGCATATTTAATCAAATTTCTGATTAAATTTAATAAAAAAATACAAGCTCCCCTTTTCTATAACTTGCATTTGACTTGCTATGTACCAGATGAACCTCCTTAATGAATTCAAGTAGAAATTGAATTGTTCAATGGAAAGCTCAGGTAGCTGGCGGGTTGTTGCGTCTCGCATGATCGTACGACAGTTATTTGAGTAAGAAAACAGAGAGAGAGGCGACCGAGGCAAACTAGCTACACGCGCGATTCTGCGAACGAGTCTCATCTCTAATCGTCTCAGACTCGTGAATCGATTAAATCGAAGCGATTGATTTCGGACGTCAGTGGTGCGTTTGGGCGCCGAGGTGTGTCGGGACGACGACGACGTACAGTGTGTACACGGTTTCGTCAATCACTTATATCATATACATCCGTACTCTCCCCCTCCGGTCTCTTCCAATGCGTACATTATTGTATTTCGGAAACGGCGATGGTTATCGAATCGCGGCCGAGAGATTCGGGCGACTGCAAAGCAAAAATTGAACTTCTACAAAAATTGTATTCGTCGGTTGGCACAGAAAAACGAAACGATTGCGGCGCCACGGGGCGCGCGGTGTGTCGCGCGGCCGCCGTGGCTTTCGTTACAAGAGAGTGTATGAAAAATATTCCGGCTTGGTCTTCCTTCGTCTTATCTCCATCTTATTATTTTTTTTTTTTTCTTCTTTAACTCTTATCATTTTCATTTAAATACCGTTTAAAAAAGTTATTGCATCTGGGTAAACCTATGTTGTATAGGTACGTAATAACTTCATTTCCATTTTATCGTTAATATGGTACAAATATTGTTGTATGAAGTCGGTACAAACGTTACTGTGTAGAAAACATAACAACTCGTAGGTTCCTCTCTCGTCTCAATCTCTCATCCCTTGCGTTTCACTTGTCTCGCTTCCCTCCCTCCCTCCCTCCCCTTCATCTCTCTCTCTTCCTTTCCTCTATTATCGTTTCACCGCCTCTACCATTCGTACACTTTCTCACACGATTCTCGCACGCTCGCTCTTTCTCTCGTTTTCCCTTTCGTTCAATCTCAACGTTAAGTAAGGTATACAAGGTATCTATCGTTATGGGAAAGCTTAGTTAAGTGTTATACAATCCGATCTTTTTAGTACTATGCGAGATTCCGATCTACAGACTGGTTTTCCAAGGTATCTGCTGCTCTCGCGCCCACAACGACCCGCAAAATCGTACCGATCCAAGCGCCGATCATCGAACGATAATCCGTTTACATACCGCAGTGTCTTACGGTGTAATTATATGTAAACGGAGAATTGTTTCCTGCGAAACTTTGATCGATAGCAGTTTTGTTCGTCGCTGCGTTCGCGCGCTTCTGGGTATTGTATTCAGACGTGTACACCTGTGATAACTGTTCGCGTTTACGTTCCTGCGGGTATCCGGAGCAAACGAGAAAGAACGAACTGAGAAGTGAATGGGGCGATCGAAATCCTTTGAGAGGAC
Source organism: Ceratina japonica (assembly GCA_019453355.1). Taxonomy (NCBI): domain Eukaryota; kingdom Metazoa; phylum Arthropoda; class Insecta; order Hymenoptera; family Apidae; genus Ceratina; species Ceratina japonica. Next base: position 13,125 of record SMSR01006267.1, on the reverse strand, counting down.
CAGTTCAACCGACTAATTAATTAATAAATGAATAAACGTGCGAAATGGTCTGATGGNGTATCCGGAGCAAACGAGAAAGAACGAACTGAGAAGTGAATGGGGCGATCGAAATCGTCTGAGAGGACCAGTTCAACCGATTAATTAATTAATAAATGAATAAACGTGCGAAATGGTCTGATGGTCCTCTTATAAAAATAGTGATTCTTCAATAAGCATCTTTGAACATACATGCGAGTCCCCTAATCGTCACTTGGTTTCATTCAATTTTCAATGAAATGATCGTAAGAATGTCTAAATGATGGACGTTGATATCATATTCACGTATTATCAAATCACAGCAGAATTGTATAAATTATTCAATTATCCTTTACCCTAAAAGGAAAGAACTTAGCTATACTATACCGATACATGCTTTTTATCAACTATAGCTATAAAACGTGATAACAGTCAATTAATATNAGTCCCCTAATCGTCACTTGGTTTCATTCAATTTTCAATGAAATGATCGTAAGAATGTCTAAATGATGGACGTTGATATCATATTCACGTATTATCAAATCACAGCAGAATTGTATAAATTATTCAATTATCCTTTACCCTAAAAGGAAAGAACTTAGCTATATACGTGATACATGCTTTTTATCAACTACAGCTATAAAACGTGATAACAGTCAATTAATATACTCTCTACCTCACCAACCTAATAAAGGCACACTAATTACATCAGCTCTAATCAAAGGATTTCTTAATAAATTAAATTCTTACCCTAGAATTCAACTATTATTAATAATCGTAGCTATTCCATTAATCTACATTTCTTACGATTTATTTAATGACTTTTTGTCTCTCTACTTTGATCTGCGATGAGCATTCATGGATCCTGAGGACTCGAGAATAAAAATAGAATGATCGTCGATTTGATCGAATATTTTTAATTGAACATTTAATCGTTGGCTTCGTTGGGCCATCCTGTTACCAAGTACGGAAAGAATGCGAGCTAGCATATCTCGTTTCGACAATTTCATTGTAGGATGGCTCTAAAATGTGCAACGGGCGCATGAAAATGATCAACATGGCAATTATTTCTCGGTATCCTTAGCTTTCGCAACGTTCGCTCACATGCGACGACTTCGTCCAATTCGTTTCGCGTTAACACAAAGTGGCTGTGACTAACACTGAAATTACTTGTATGTCTTTCCAAGCAATTTCCATTCCGGCCCCATTTTCGTTGCAATCCCGTTCCACGTTTGTCCTACGAATAATTTCCATTAATTGAGAGATCCTGAATTGTGTCTCGCAAAGGATACGAAAAAAAATTGACGTTTTCAAACGAGGCAACCAAGAGTTCTTTATTCCAGTTGTCTGAATTATTAATAAAGACAGTGTTTCGCGTTCGACTAACATAATGGAATGTAATCCTTTGATTTTTCGAACGAGCACAACGCGAGTCGAATCGTTAAGCTGTTCGCAGAGATTAATGACAAAAGGTAGCAAATAAAGAGCGAATTGTGCGCGTGCTGCACGAATTAAATATGAGAAAAACGTCTTGAATTCCATTTACATTCGTCCTCGGTTTAATTTCTGTTAATTTGTTTATCGGGAATCGATGCGTTTATAAGGGGAACGAGTTCGTTCCGTACGGTTTTATTCCAACGGAAACGAACGTTGCCGGCAATGCCGTTAAACAATTACTCGCTCTTCCGATTAATAAAAGAATCGAAACCGTCAAATCGCGACTTATATAGAATCTACTATTATTCCAAACTTATTCGATTCTAAGAACGTCTCCCGTTTTTCAAGTCCGCAGAAATTCTCTAGATCGCTGACCGGTGAATGCTGTATTTTCAGACCTGAAGAATCTGTTTATCGGTTCCCAGCGTGGAAGTTGGGTAAACGAGTGACAATTTTTCTCAATAGTCTGAATACTTCTAGGCGGTAGTGTACGTTGGCGAAACGGGTCGTTCGTGGGCACGGGATGGGAACGTGGGTAGGAAGGAACGTGTCACCGGGTGACCCGCTCCGCAAACTCGCGAAACGCGCGTCGCGTCGCCTCGAACTGGGGTAGTAGGAGCAGTCTTTGGCTCGGCGTGATCGGTCGGACAAGGGTGGTAGGCGTAGGCCTGCCACCCTCCACCCTCGGCACCCATACACCCACGCTCACGCTGCCTTCCAGTCGTACACTACCCTCCACAAGTATTCCTTGCGGTTACAATAAAATTACCAACTCCTAATTGCCAATTAGTTAGAATGTTTCACAGAATTTTGCGAATAATTCCATCTCAAATTATCAGAAATTTAGGAAACGTTAATCAATTGATTGCTTGTAATTGCTAAGAAATAGTCTTCTTGCTTTTTTATTATGTCTGATTTAGTTCGTTCTTAATCTCAACTTAAAAATGATTGAATTTTGGGAATAATTCCATCTCAAATTATTAGAAATTTAGGAAACATTAATCAGGGTTGCTTGTAATTGTTAAGAGTATGAAATAATCTTCTTGCTTTTTTATTATAATGTCTGATTTTGTTCGTCCTTAATCTCAACTTGAAAATGATTGAATTTTGGGAATAATTCCATCTCAAATTATTAGAAATTTAGGAAACATTAATCAGGGTTGCTTGTAATTGCTAACAGTATGAAATAGTCTTCTTGCTTTTTTATTATAATGTCTGATTTTGTTGGTCCTTAATCTCAACTTGAAAATGATTGAATTTTGAGAATAATTCCATCTCAAATTATTAGAAATTTAGGAAACATTGATCAGGTGGTTACTTGCAATTGCTAAGAAATTGTCTTCTTGCTTTTTTATTATAATGTTTGATTTAGTTCGTTCTTAATCTCAACTTGAAAATGATTGGATTGAAATCATGAAATCTACAAGTTTTAATAAATAACTCGAACTTTTGGAATCTTTTGGAACCTCGTTTGAAGTTGTAAACCATTTCAAGATATTCGTATATTTAGTCAGTCACAACCTATACTGTTTCAATTTATGGCTTCACTAGATCCCTTCTACCAACTGTACGCATTCCTGTGATTGCAGCATGAGTGCTAAGCGTTCACCTGTCGATACAGTCAGGGACAATCAAAACTGTCTTTCTAACTACACAACTAAGAAGTTTCCCCATGATTTTTCCTACCCTCTCAAGCTATCATTTATTTATCAACCCCTTCGTTCTTAATCTCAACTCTATCAATTCAATTTTAAAATAAATGACATCAAAATATACTAAAATATATGACAAGATTGAAAATGAATGTGTATGCATGAATTCATAAAAATTAAGTACATAAGAGAATACATACAATACGAATAAAAAAATGCACACTTATATTAAAAAATGGATATTGTTAATTAATAATATTACTGGATTTCCTGACTTTGGACACCATTACTTTAAGCTTGAGTTGAGAGACATTTTATAAAATAAATGTCCAGCGAGTTTTGATCGGGACTGTATGTGCATCGCGTGGGTGGGATGGTTGCAGCGTGTCGATGCACGCGTAGGCGTGCCTGGCCACGTTTTGAATTGCGCAGGTAGGCGTGACTTGGGGCGGCGCCAGGTGAATTCATCCCTGACCTTCGTTATCACGATTACACGCGTGTATTTTCAATAAAAAAAGAATCAAACGACAAGCGTGAAAGCTAAAAGACTTAGAAGCAATCGCGGCTTGGTTTACGTCAGATTCTGATTGACGGGAGCGCGGACGAACTTCTCCTTGACAGTGAACTATCGCTAGACGCTTCGCTGATACACTTTTACCCAGTTCGAAATACTTCGCGAGTTCGCGGACGAGTTCGCCGAGGCGCGAGCTTTCGCGGTAAACTATTCCGTTTCTCTTCCCGCGATTGAAAAATTATCCGGAGTCAACTCGGAATCGTCGCCGAACTCGAACTGTTTCCATGAACGGGCTGATAACGCTCGTGTAACAAGCTGATAACACGCTACGTGCTTTAATTCCTCCTAATTAGCTACCTTCCATTTTTTCCCCCGTCTATTCATGAACTTTAATTTTAATTATCAGATTATAAAAAAACTTGACGGAGTTTCTCCTTCAATTAAGAGATCATGAGAACCTTGAGTCGGATATCAAAGCTTTAATCCGGGAAATAATGAATTAAGCCTGGCTTGAGAAAAGTTCGCGATTCCAAATGAAACGGCGTTGGGAAAAATTCTGATATGTCAATATAAGTTTAGGTATTCTATTACGATATGTTTCCTCCCTGTAATTTCTTTTTAACTATCTATCTCTAACTGTGAACAGATCTACGAATGCTCATACGATTTAGAAAAATTGATTCACTGCGTTTCAGTGTTCATGAAATCAAGTGACAATCGAAATACTAAACAGATTTTTACCTGCTTATTACCTAATTCAATCAACAACGTCTAAATGCGACAATATATCAACAAGTTAATTTTTCAAGCAATAGAAAAACCAACATGTTTATCGACGTCGAACGATGAGGCAATGAATTTTGATGGAATATGAAATCGGAGATGGAACGCCGAAAATGCTGAATAGAATCTATCCTAACCGGGGGATTATAACGCGTAAAATAATTTCGCTCAATAATTCATGAGACCAAATGTTCGCCGGGTTATTCGGTGAAAAAAAATTGAGTGAAGTTTGAATTATACCGAACTGGTCCCCGCGCGTGAATCGATCACCCGAAATCCTTGGTTCACATACACATCACCGAGGCGAGAGGGTTAGCACCGAGGCCGATCTCCTCGCATCCTCGCAGCTCCTCTCTCCGTATACATTTCGCACCGTCCTCTCATTCCCCTCGTATATAATATTTTTCTTTCATTAAGCCAAAAGCGTGAAAGCGCGAATACGATGCGTCGCTATTTGAATCGAGTGTGTCCGAACGTCGTCTCTCAAATGTCGCGAGATGATAGAACGTGTTCCCTCCTCTTTTACCCCCTTCCGTTTCTTTTTTTTTTCTTTTTTTCGAGTATAATTTCCTTCGTTTCCATCTACCACGCAGCCGAGAAGCGCTCGCTGGCCGCCTTCGCCGGGATCATCGTCGCAATTAGAATCAGCGACGATATTCTCTGACAAAGTGCCGACTGGAAATTTGCAAGCTCCTTCGTTCGTTTGCTTTAACGTTCCCGAACAAAGTATAAAACAATGCGCCGCGGATTTCGTTTCACGTTTCTTCGAGCTTTTTTTTCTCCCTCCTCCCTTTTCTATTCGAAAGCGCCAGGACGATTCTTGCAGCGACGATAATTCCATGGAAAGCCGCGGTGTGCAAGAATGAACACGATGTAATGGAATTCGCGTAGTATAAAAGCTCTGAATTCCCGTGAAAGGTGGGTTTACGCAATCTTCTTCATTTTTTTTTTTTTCATTTCTTTTTGGTCGAGACGCGTGTTCCCAGGGTCGACGTTAGCGCTTTTTTTTTTCTTTTCTATTCCACTCGCGGGGTCCGACCCCCGCGATCGATACGGTTTTTTTTTTTAAAGGGCGGCTAGAATAATTTGTCTCTGAGCACCGGCCGCCGCGTGGCGCGATCCGTCGGTCGATCGTTTTGTAGCAAAAATCGAATTCTGGATCGAGGAACTTGAGCGTCGTCGGAGCTCGCGAATTTATTCACATTGTTTCCTAAGAGAAATGATAACCAGCATCATGTAACGGAGCAATAATAGAATATAACAATATTCGTATATAAATTATACTAGGAACGGAATATATAGCTATAATTAAAGTGTCAAACCGTGTGAACAAATCTGCGAGTCGTTCTGTCTATTGCGGCTTAATTAATTATTATACTGCGGCTGAGAGACTGTAGATCTTTATGCATATTCAAATAGAAAACGAACCACGTAACTTTGTGCAAGGATATGGAAAAGAAATTAGATCCGATGCACAAGTATCCACAGCCGTGGCGTAGACTGGATCTGGCTGGATCGACCGATCGATCGGCACGCGAGGAATGTAATCACTGATCGAGCCAACGCTCACGTCGATCCTGTACGTGCGGTGTGACTTTGAAAATCGTACAAAACACGGATCACAGTAAAATAATAGAGCATTCGTGCCCAATATACAAACAATCAAATATATATATAATATATATATATATATATATAGTTTCTACCTAAAAATTTCATCAACATGTTGTCTCTCTTCATTTATATCTCATCGCTAGGTTGTTAATTCACAATTATTATTTCTTTATCTCCATCCCCCTTCGCCGTAACTTCCGGTCATAACGATTATAATTACGATCAGACGTCCCCCGTAGTTTTAATGCCTATGCATCCTCTTATTGTGTATGCATATCGTACATATAATTATTTATATGCAGACGCCACGCCCCATATACATATATATATAATAAACTTCGCCTTAAACCTAGATACTCATACCTATTCTTTTTTATTATAGGTAATTTTCCAGTTTAGATTAGTTTTTCACCTATTCACAATGTCGGTTGCGCAATCGTTTTTTTTTTTTTCTTGTTGTCTTCGTCTATGTCAATATGCCAGTGTATACAATAGTGTTTTTTTTCTGTTTCCTCTATGTAATCACTAGTCATATATTCAATGTATGTATATAATATATATAGAATAATATTTTCTATGTGTGTATGTATGTACAGCGCCTCGGTATTTTCTTATCTATCGTTTATATAGTACAATCGCTTTCTCTCTCTTTATATATATATATTTATATATATATTGCATTATGTACTAAACTATTAAAATACTAGTATAAATATCTCTTGACATATAATATATATATATATATATACCTTTTCATATATATATATATGCATCCATTTTTATTTTATTTATATATGTATAGTGTTGCGTGATTTTGCTGGAGACGACGAAACACTCCGTCTCACCTTTCCTCAAATTGTATCCTCGTATCCTTCAACATTTTTTCATTACAAAATGAAACGGATAATTCGTGCGAAAATGATCAGCACAATCGTACAATCTAAACGAGTTAGAAATTGACTAATTTAATTCTATTCGTTTCAAGTATAGCTGACAGAAGTTTGAATTTGTTTTCCTTAACGCTATCGCGTGTTAATGAACAGACAGGGGTAAGACGGCGTTTCAACGCCTCCGCGAGGTTCACTTCTTTCCTCCCAGCTTCCACCCATTTCGCACCCGCCTTTCTCGCAGCCTTTCTCGCTCGCACTTGCACCCCGCACGTTCACGCTTTGTTTATACAGTTATTGCTATTGGATTCATTGCATAGTAGGTTCCCCAGTGTGAACTGATATCATTTACTTTATACTCGTTCCATTCCTCGCACCCGATCTATCTCCCCTGCCCCCGTCCGACGCGCGCAGAAGGGATGCTCGTGTTCCGACGGTCGCGTTCTCTCACGGCCTCCTCGTGTTAGCGAGTGAAAAACGAAACAGACAGGAGGAAACAGGCTGACGAAAACAAATATTAAGCAGTGGGAGAAGAATTCGTTTGAAGATCTCCGGTATTTTGTAAATCTCTTCGACAGACTCTGCAGGACACCTTTTCTAGTCTCTCCCTTGTTTCGCGGGGACGCGATCTTTTTTTTTTTTGGAGAATTCCTGTGACGTTTAGAAACGGTTCGCAGAGGGCTCGCGGATTTCCCGGGGAAAGCCTGCGTACGCAGATGGAACGTGTGTTTCTTTTTTTCTCTCCCTCTCCCCGTTGCCAGCCTCTTTGATCGCTCGGCGAAATTATGAAAACGCGTTCCTCGTGATTTTCGTGGAAATTAAACGTCGAGTTAAACGGCCTGCCTCTTTGTTTGTCGTTTCAAAGGAGTAACGATTCCCGGTATTAATTAATGTAATTCGCGAACATTAATGACAGTACCGCAGTGCGTTCCCGCGATTACACTCGAATAATTAATCGAACCCGAAAGTGTGCCGATGGCTCCATTCAACGGGAATCCATTCCATTCAATAACAAATCTGCAAATCATTTGGTTTCTTATTCTATACTGATTTAATGTAGACTGAAGTTATCATTGCGACATCGAAATTTAAAAATTTCTGTCAATTTTTGCCCATTCAACGGGAATCCGTTCCGTTCAATAACAAATCAGCAAATCATTTGGTTTCTTATTCTATACTGATTTAATATAGACTGAAATTATCATTGCGATGTCGAAATTGAAAAATTTCTGTCAATTTTTGCCCATTCAACGGGAATCCGTTCCGTTCAATAACAAATCTGCAAATCATTTGGTTTCTTATTCTATACTGATTTAATGTAGACTGAAATTATCATTGCGACGTCGAAATTTAAAAATTTCTGTCAATTTTTGCCCATTCAACGGGAATCCGTTCCGTTCAATAACAAATCAGCAAATCATTTGGTTTCTTATTCTATACTGATTTAATGTAGACTGAAATTATCATTGCGACATCGAAATTAAAAAATTTCTGTCAATTTTTGCCAAACTGATTTCGAAATGACCTAAATATCTTCGTAACAAGCATCGAGCAATTAGGGCGGAGTGCTCTCGCCTAACGATCGTCTATACTCGATAAATTGATCAGAATTAATATCGAGATGACGATTCTCAATTTTGTAATTAACAAATAACCCGGCGGCGGGGCTTGAAACGTTGCCAGAACGACGAAGTTCCGGCCCGATGGGCGACGCGCGTGCGATTTCTTCTGCATCTTTCCAAATTCATTTAGGAGACGGCGGCGTTAATTAACGTGCGACGAAATATATTGGCAGCGGACGCGATATTTATTACCGAGCGGAACGACGCTTTGTTTAATAAATTGCCTTTAATCAGTTATTACCATATTAACATCTCAATAATCGGATGTGATTAATTATATGTGGATTCTTTTAAGTAGTGTAATTAATTAGTTTGAGCAAACGACGGATCCGCCCGATAAAAACAAAACGAAAATTGGAGACAATTAATTATGTCGTATAAAACGTTGAGAAGAAGCTAATATTAACACGGTATAAAAAAGTGCATGGCAATTTATCATATCTGGTAATTTCCGATCGCTGATTGAAAGAAATTCGGAGCTTTTCATCGCGCAGTGAAAATAGGAAAGCTTTTATGTGTCTTTTATTTAACTACGAGTGAAGCAAGAAGTTTTGAACAGAGTCGATGGGAACGGATTCGGGCCGTCCTGGCGGGACGCGGGGGCGTATATCATCCGGGCGTCGAGATTGCTCGATAATTTCAATTTCACGCGTTAAGCGTGCGAGCCCTCAGCCCCTGACCCGGTTCCGCGGCACCGTTCTGCGTTCCTACGTGCTGCACAGATATCTGCTGTACTTCGCGGCCGAACAATGCGTCGTCACTTGAACCGTACAAAAGGGAGGCCCGGGAAGGGTGCCAACGAGCATCAACCCTTCAAGAGAACCGATGAGAATCCACATACCAGTTAAGAATTATTGCGCGCGTGAAAGGAATTCTTGTTCACTTTCAACGAGAGAGTGCAATTCCTTTTCTATTCGACTGTATTGGAAATTATTTTGGTAAACCAGATGCTAGTATTCATAGTCAATAAACCAAATACTGGTAGACATAGTTACTTATTTTTAAGATCGTCTTTGCTATCCCTGTCTATCCCATATTTCCAGTCCTTTTCTTGGAAACAGGGACTTAAGCAAATACTTGAGGCGATCTTATATACAAGGACTATGAATACCGGCCAGAGAGAATTTTGAAAATCGGGGCCTGAGATTAATGAGCGTGAGTGGACGCCGCCGAGCGGAGATCCTATTTTCGTGTGCAATTCCTTTTTTGTTCAACTGTATTTGAAATTATTTTGGTAAACCAGATACTGGTATTCATAGTCAATAAACTAAATACTGGTAGATATAGTTACTTATTTTTAAGATCGTCTTTGTTATTCCTGTTTATCCCATATTTCCAGTCATTTTCTTGGAAACAGGGACTTAAGCAAATACTTAAGGTGATCTTATATATAAGGACTATGAATACACCGGCCAGAGAGAATTTCGAAAATCGGGGCCTGAGATTAATGAGCTTGAGTGGACGCCGCCGAGCGGAGATCCTATTTTCGTGTGCAATTCCTTTTCTGTTCAACTGTATTTGAAATTATTTTGGTAAACCAGATACTGGTATTCATAGTCAATAAACTAAATACTGGTAGATATAGTTACTTATTTTTAAGATCGTCTTTGTTATTCCTGTTTATCCCATATTTCCAGTCATTTTCTTGGAAACAGGGACTTAAGCAAATACTTAAGGTGATCTTATATATAAGGACTATGAATACACCGGCCAGAGAGAATTTCGAAAATCGGGGCCTGAGATTAATGAGCTTGAGTGGACGCCGCCGAGCGGAGATCCTATTTTCGTGTGCAATTCCTTTTCTGTTCAACTGTATTTGAAATTATTTTGGTAAACCAGATACTGGTATTCATAGTCAATAAACTAAATACTGGTAGATATAGTTACTTATTTTTAAGATCGTCTTTGTTATTCCTGTTTATCCCATATTTCCAGTCATTTTCTTGGAAACAGGGACTTAAGCAAATACTTAAGGTGATCTTATATATAAGGACTATGAATACACCGGCCAGAGAGAATTTCGAAAATCGGGGCCTGAGATTAATGAGCTTGAGTGGACGCCGCCGAGCGGAGATCCTATTTTCGTGTGCAATTCCTTTTCTGTTCAACTGTATTTGAAATTATTTTGGTAAACCAGATACTGGTATTCATAGTCAATAAACTAAATACTGGTAGATATAGTTACTTATTTTTAAGATCGTCTTTGTTATTCCTGTTTATCCCATATTTCCAGTCATTTTCTTGGAAACAGGGACTTAAGCAAATACTTAAGGTGATCTTATATATAAGGACTATGAATACACCGGCCAGAGAGAATTTCGAAAATCGGGGCCTGAGATTAATGAGCTTGAGTGGACGCCGCCGAGCGGAGATCCTATTTTCGTGTGCAATTCCTTTTCTGTTCAACTGTATTTGAAATTATTTTGGTAAACCAGATACTGGTATTCATAGTCAATAAACCAAATACTGGTAGATATAGTTACTTATTTTTAAGATCGTCTTTGTTATTCCTGTTTATCCCATATTTCCAGTCCTTTTCTTGGAAACAGGGACTTAAGCAAATACTTAAGGCGATCTTATATACAAGGACTATGAATACCGGCCAGAGAGAATTTCGAAAATCGGGGCCTGAGATTAATGAGCGTGAGTGGACGCCGCCGAGCGGAGATCCTATTTTCGCGAGCGTAAGCGATAGCACGGGGCAATTTAATTAATGATTAACGCGACAAACGATCCGGGGATAAACTGGAAATGTATTTCAATAATCGGATGTCGACCGATCTTGTACATCAGCCCCTATCTACGTCCGGGATCGTTGCGTTTTATCCCAAGTCTCACTAGAATAACTGTACTTTCCGATGCTCCAATAACTATAAAACTTAAGATTCGCATCTCTACCGCGGGCTCGTTCGGGCCATTAATTAAAAGTTGAAAATTGTTTCTAATGGATGTCGGGGCCGATAGCGCGACGCGACGATAAATCAGTGGAAGGCATCGTAAACGATATCGTTTAACGTTAAACGAGCTGCGAATGTTAATGCACGAGTAACATCCGAACGGGTAGAAAAGTGCTAATCGATTCTCGTAACTCTCTCTCTCGTTTCGTGCGACGACCGTTTCCTTCCCGCCGTTTTTTACCTGGCGCCCCTCGCGCGTTCGCATCGCAGTCGCATTATTGATTCCCGCGATATCTCACGCGACGTATCAATCGCCGACCGTGTCATTACGTCCGTCAAGCCGTATTGTAATACTCCCGTTAAACAAGATTCATCGAAACGATACGTACAACTAATCCGGACGATTAACCGTACGCGCCACGGTTAACGCACCCTCCTCACGAATCGGCCTCGCTCGATGAAAATGAAATAAACTTCTGATAAACAAGATTGCGCCCCAGAAACAAATCTCAATCCAAGTTGAATTCAAAAACTTTCCGACCCTCAAATAATTTCTAATAGAATTTATGGCCTAATAATAATTATATGAAAAGCTCTGAGCAGTTCATATTACAATGTAACAAATGCCCGAGCTTTTTTTTTGAAAATTGCAGATCTCAGCTCTTCTAACAAAAACGGGGATCAAATCCAAACCTGCCATTATTTCCTCATAATTGTAAAAAAAAGCAAAGGACTTCAGGTAATCGCTATCGTTCGATGATAATAAAATAAACTTCTGAGAAACAAAATTACGGCGAAGAAACAAATCTCGATCCAAGTTGAATTCTAAAAAACTTTCTGATCCTCGAATAATTTCTAATAGAATTTACAACCTAATAATAATTATATGAAAAGCTTTGTGCAGTTCATATTACAATGTAACAAATGCCCGAGCTTCCTTTTTTTTAAATTGCAGATTTCAGCTCTTCTAACAAAAATGGGAATCAAATCGAAATTCAGTATTGCCCGCCATTATTTCCTCATAATTGTAAAAAAAGCAAAGGACTTCAGGTAATCGCTATCGTTCGATGATAATAAAATAAACTTCTGAGAAACAAAATTACGACCAAGAAACAAATCTCAATCCAAATTGAATTCTAGANTAAATTGCAGATTTCAGCTCTTCTAACAAAAATGGGAATCAAATCGAAATACAGTATTGCCCGCCATTATTTCCTCATAATTGTAAAAAAAAGTAAAGGACTTCAGGTAATCGATGATTCAATTCGATGATAATAAAATAAACTTCTGAGAAATAAAATTACGTCCAAGAAACAAATCTCTGCCTAAAGTGAATTCTACAGAACTTTCACATCTCCAAATAATTCCTACTAGAATTTACGACCTATGATTATATGAAAAGTTTTGAGCATTTCATGTTACAATGTAACATGCTCGAGCTTTTTAGTTGAAAACTGCGAAAGAGCTCAGCTGTTCTAACAAAAATGGGACTCAAGTTCAAACACAGCATTACCCGTCATTATTTCCTTATAATTGTAAGAAAAACAAAGGACTTACTTCAGTTCCGTGATTCGCTCGCCTTTCATACCTCTGTAAGAATTAAAACTAACAGCCTGTACGCAATATTTTCTGCAACATTCCCACTAATTAAACTTTTCATAATTAACATATCCCATTCCCCCTTACGTTAATTAATGGCGAACT
>SMSR01006256.1:0-23250 GCA_019453355.1 Ceratina japonica | reverse complement strand
ATTATATTATATTGTAGTTCATTCTTGAAGAATAACGGAGAAAATAAACCAGCTGTTAAATACTTATAATTATAATGTACTCTTAAAAATGATTCTTACTGAAGTAATATTTTACTATTAAAGCGTGTAGTAAGCAACTTCTCAAGTAGAGATGTTTAGTTGCTTGTTACCTCCCACTCATAGCACGGTATTGGCTATACATTTCTCTTTATTGCCAGCAAACGATTTGAAGGAGAAAGGTCGTCTCGCCAATCCCGTGCTGCGAAAAAGTCAACATACAAATAAAGTTTACAGCAAATGAAGATAGCAGATATATACGGTTTATCTAATAAAATATATCTCTCTTTTCTTTCTTGGGTTTGTTTACGCTACGGTGTACTCACATATGGTTACCTCTAGTAGCATATGTGTTAAGACTAATTTTGTACTCCCACCCCGCGAGTCTGTGACCAATCGAAATGGACACGACCTTTACCTGGTTAGCAGAACAAAATCATTCGAATGAAGTCGTAGTCAGTCATTCGAAAGACGAATGCACGTGTAGAAGTTCGTGAGAAATGAATACGATCGTTGTGCTATTCATTGTATTTATTGTTCAAGTTGGGACAAGTGGAACACCCGGCAGGTGAGATGGACGAATCACTTAGTCAATTTCTTTATATTTTCATCATAGAAGTAACAAACAGTTTTATTAACCCATTATAATCACNAAGTCGTAGTCAGTCATTCGAAAGACGAATGCACGTGTAGAAGTTCGTGAGAAATGAATACGATCGTTGTGCTATTCATTGTATTTATTGTTCAAGTTGGGACAAGTGGAACACCCGGCAGGTGAGATGGACGAATCACTTAGTCAATTTCTTTATATTTTCATCATAGAAGTAACAAACAGTTTTATTAACCCATTATAATCACGATACATAAACGCATCTCAGTGTTTTCCAGTGCGTAAATGTTTTTGTTTATACTCGTGCTTATCAATGTATAATATCTATACAGTTATCAAAACAAAAATTCAACTCGTATACGTGTATATCTCGCAATAATGACTTTATACTTTTTAATAGAAAAAGTTATACACGAATCGACATCATAAATTGTGCACAAGAAATACTACGATTACTATTTCATTTGAGCAGTTTCTATACATGATAAACAGAAAAAGAGAAATGCTTGTTCTATTTTAACTTGACGCGACACGGTGAAAGCGACAAGCAGTGCAGTAGATTGGTTTGATTTTTTGATATCGTGCCACTCTAAGATATAAGTACGTGGCGGTATTTTTCAATTGCGTGTAGTAATGTCAGACCGAAGGTTTAGAGTCTTGTCTCAATATTTCTTCGAAAGTCAATGTTTATAGCAATTCTTTTTCGCTATTCTGTACGAAATTTCAAACTGCAAGCCTATAGTTTAAGAATGGATGAAAATAGCAATAGATATTTTGCATATTGATAATTAATAATTCAATAGATTATTATAATTCCTTCACTTTGCGACGATTTAATCATTAAAAAGTCATACACCAAGTTTGATCCTTTTTGCCCCTAGTTCGCCATGGCATTATAAGTGCGAGGGTGGCCTCTGTAAAAAAGAGTTAATCACAGACAATGTAATTGCACCATTGTCGTTGGAAGTATGCGAATTACATTGCGGCGCATCGAGTGCGCTATGGCCGAAACCAACTGGTCACTTATCTTTGAGTAAAAATATGATTAAAATTGACCCAAATAAAATTTTATTAACCGATTCGTATAAAAATGGGAGTCAAGTTAACTATTTGCTCGAAAGAAATTTGCTTTTATTGAGAAATAAGGTGAAGAGTAAATCAGCTGTTGTCGGTGGCGCAAGTATGAATATTCGATGTACTGGTATTCAAGAATTCAAGAATATCAAATTGACACTGAATACGGATGAAAGTTATACCTTGACAGTGACGAAGTTAGACGAGACAGTAAGTGCGCTAATATTGTGATATCACTTTTTATTCTTCTCAATCTGTACTTTAATTATACAATAAATTTAACTAATCCTACGTATCAATGCTTGCTTATGATATTTCTCAATCTGCCGCATTGTATTTGGAATATCTTGTAACTCTGCTAGGTGTATAGGTGTGCATTACAATTAATAGTGTCGTGATTCTCCTTCAGTAATATCAGCGTGTGGCAAAGTAGTGGGGACGAACGTGTTAGCTGATAATCTTTACCGATTTTATGCCAAGCTGGTTTGGCATTTCGAAACAGGTTCCACATTTAATTTTTCGATGTGACGCGTCCCGAATAGAAGATGTACTCACGTCGTTTTAAGCCTTTTAGATGCTTTTTAGATATACAATTTGTTATAACATAGTTATTAAAAGAAAATTATCTAGTGTTTTCTGTAATATTAAAAATTTTGTAATACACTCTGCATATCTAGTTTAATGCTTATTCTCATTTTTTCGGCCCGCTAAGAAATCTGAAATCTTCTTATCTTTCTCCATTTATGCTTGCGTTTTATTCCAAAAGTGTAAACTTTTTATCGTTTGTTTTTCCTTTATTGCATCTACATGTACATTTTAGCATTTGGAAGCAACAATTGCTGCTAGATCGTACTTTGGTGCACGGCATGCATTGGAAACGTTGAGTCAAATGATCGTGTTCGACGATCTGCGAAATGAGATTCAGGTTCCAAGCGAAATTTCGATCACCGACGGGCCGGTGTACCCTTACCGTGGAGTGTTGCTGGACACCAGTCGAAATTTTGTCGATAAATCAACGATATTGCGAACTATCGACGGCATGGCTATGTCCAAGTTGAATACTTTACATTGGCACATCACCGACTCACACAGCTTTCCCTATGTTAGCAAAACGTGGCCGTTATTTTCGAAATTCGGTTCCTACGCGGTTGACAAGATTTACGATCATGACGATGTGAAAGAAATCGTTGAATACGGCCTTATTCGCGGTGTTAGGATACTACCAGAGTTCGATGCCCCAGCTCACGTGGGAGAAGGATGGCAATGGGTATTTAATTAAGTCTTTTTGTTTTTCGTCTACGATGTTTTTTTTAACGAGATGAAATATTTCAATAATTCTCACTCATATGGGCGAAGCGTAATGGAACGGAAGACGAGAAAACCTGAATTTTTACAATTTAAATCACCTTTAGGTAGGAAACGACTCCGTCGTCTGTTTTAAAGCGGAACCCTGGAAGAATTATTGCGTAGAACCGCCATGTGGTCAATTGAACCCGACTAGCGACAGAGTATACGAAGTCCTCGAAGGATTGTACAAAGACATGATAAACGATTTTCAACCAGACATATTTCATATGGGTGGGGACGAGGTAAACATAAACTGTTGGAGATCTTCGGAGGCTATTAAAGATTGGATGCAAAAAAGGAACTGGAATTTATCAGAATCGAGTTTCTACATGCTTTGGAATCATTTCCAAGTGAATGCGTTACAAAAATTGATACTAGCTAATGATGGAAAAGAGATGCCTGTCATTTTATGGACCAGCGGCTTAACTAACGAAGAAAATATAAAGCATTTGAATTCTTCGAATTATATTATCCAAATATGGACATCTAAGACCGATTGGACTGTCGACAGATTATTGCAAAATAATTTCAAAGTCATTTTCTCGAATTACGACGCTCTCTACCTAGATTGCGGGTTGGTATAAAATATTAAATATTAAATGTTAAATCGCTGAGAAAGTTTTTAAATAGAGTTCATTTAATAGTACCTATTGTTAATGTTTTTAGTTTTTCTGCTTGGGTCGGAGAAGGTAACAATTGGTGCAGTCCTTACAAAGGATGGCAGGCTGTTTATGACAATTCTCCTCTAGAAATAGTAAAATCACATGGTTTTGAGAACAAAAGGAATCTTATTTTGGGTGAACCATTTACTTTAAATTTCCTAACACGGTTCTACGTTTTATTTATTTTATTGGAATAATTAAGTTTATATGCGTCGGTATAATTGCTTAATAGGAGGTGAAGCGGCACTTTGGACAGAGCAAGCGGATAGCGCGTCCGTGGATGCTAAAATTTGGCCGAGAGCTGCAGCACTTGGAGAGCGGTTGTGGTCAGAGCCGAGTTCGACTTGGATCCATGCTGAGCAAAGAATGCTTAAGCACAGAGAACGCCTCGTAAAAGGAGGAATCGCTGCTGAAAGTCTAGAACCTGAATGGTGTATGCAGAATCAAGGTTACTGTTATATGTAATTTTTCTCTTTTGCATATTTTTATCTTTCCGTCGTACTCGCAAAATGTATTTTAAATGTTTAATCTGAAAAAAAAATATATTTTAATTACAGTCGAATTGTTTTTCATAACGACATATCGAAAACAATTAATATCTAATTGGTCCAGAGATTCTTGTATTAAAAATTTTCCTCTTTGTCGTCAAACGGTGTATTCACGAAGTACGTTGTCAAAGTTCCTTTCCCTTTGACGTAAGTAGGCCCTCGGCACGTCAGTTCGTAACCGGCAGCAATTAGAACCTTAGCCGTGTCTTCGGTAACTTGAATTTTTCCCATTTCACCGCAACTGTCCATCCTCGACGCTACATTTACGGTATTTCCCCAAATATCGTACTGAGGTTTCTGTGCTCCAATTACACCCGCTATCACAGGCCCGTGATTCAAACCTTCTCAAAATAAATTTTTTCCACTTTACACATATAATTTTACCTATCATCATTCTTGTTTCTTCTCTCCGTCTGTCTCGATCATTTTACGATAGATCGCTCGTTAAAATCTCTGTAAAAGTACTCACCTATTCTTAATTTGAACCTTTGAAAAGATTCTTTATTAATTTGATCCAGAATTGTCATTAGAGCGAGAGCGAACTCGACAAGAATGATTATGTTATGATCTTGTTGTTTCGTAAGATCCTAAAAATTAAGAAGCCATTAATAAACATTTTTGAATTTAGTGGTGTATACAGGGTTTTCCAGAATCAAAGTTAGGCTCGAAAAGAACGTCACCGTCGAAGCTAATATTCATACTGAGCTCCTAAGCGCAGACCTTCCGCGCACTCACATTGATCAGTGTTTTTTATTAATGATTAAAAAAACATAGCTCAATCTATGTTTTGGCAAAGGAAAAAGTTGTTCGGAATCACTTGCTATATCAGCCTAACACTAATTCTGGGAAACCCTGTATTTGGAACCGATTCTCATATGTTTCTACTTTTTGGTCAATATCTTCTTTTCCTGGACTAAGCCCCGACGCTACCATATAAGTGCTGCCAATAGTTTTAATTTTCTCGATTCCGGAAAATTTTGGTTTAAGTAACAACTTATCAAAGTCGCAGATAATCTCATTTAAAAGTCTGAGGCATTCTAATCCCTGTTTATTGATGTCAGTTTCATCGTAGAATTCCTTATAATTTGGAATGGATGCAAACATTACGGCGATACTACTGTACCTCTCGTGATAAAGATCCTAAAAGAAATTGTACAAATTTACTATAGACCGTCTATTATAGAAATTCTTTGGATAATTTATTTTTATTGTATCGCCTTCCATCCTAAAACAGAATTGTATCTGTCACCTGAGTCGCTCTGGCATTTGTTAAAAAGTGCTCAGCCACGTGAGCAGGAAGTATGTTTTCAAGAAGAATCTTATTGATACCTCTCATAGTTTCAACTTCGTCTTGTTCGATTTTCAATTTATTCTGCCATAAAAAATCTGTTCTTGAGGTGTACTCGATTTGTCTGTCTAAAATATGGAGCACCAAACAGACAAGCGCGAGCAGACAACCGATTTGAAAGTAATAATTAATGCGATAATGTCTACAAAATAATAATCGTGTTAATTATTTCAAATTCCTTATTCTCTGCATGTTTAAAGAACACTCGGTATTTACTCATTTTCATCCTCGTGGAGTCTTGCGATTGACGATTGCGAAAAAGCAATAACGAAGCTCGTTACCGAAATAAACATCGCGCAAAATTTTAATAAGAAATCGATACGTAAATGCGCCCAACCCACAACCAGGGACATCACCGCGGTATACACATGGAACTAACACAAAACGTGGTCGCTCAGCGTTATTATTTAATAAATATCGATTAATTTTCTACGTATATACATACTGGTACGATGACATCGTCCGTCTGGTCGAAATTGACTAAACTAATTGTGGCGATACACGAAGCAACGGCCAAAATTACTGTGATCAAGTACACCGTTATTCTGATTCCTCTGCTTAAAACAAGCTGATTGTCTTCGGTTTTCCCTTTATTAATTAACCAAGATAATACAGAAATGATCGAGAAGAATACTAANTTTCAACTTCGTCTTGTTCGATTTTCAATTTATTCTGCCATAAAAAATCTGTTCTTGAGGTGTACTCGATTTGTCTGTCTAAAATATGGAGCACCAAACAGACAAGCGCGAGCAGACAACCGATTTGAAAGTAATAATTAATGCGATAATGTCTACAAAATAATAATCGTGTTAATTATTTCAAATTCCTTATTCTCTGCATGTTTAAAGAACACTCGGTATTTACTCATTTTCATCCTCGTGGAGTCTTGCGATTGACGATTGCGAAAAAGCAATAACGAAGCTCGTTACCGAAATAAACATCGCGCAAAATTTTAATAAGAAATCGATACGTAAATGCGCCCAACCCACAACCAGGGACATCACCGCGGTATACACATGGAACTAACACAAAACGTGGTCGCTCAGCGTTATTATTTAATAAATATCGATTAATTTTCTACGTATATACATACTGGTACGATGACATCGTCCGTCTGGTCGAAATTGACTAAACTAATTGTGGCGATACACGAAGCAACGGCCAAAATTACTGTGATCAAGTACACCGTTATTCTGATTCCTCTGCTTAAAACAAGCTGATTGTCTTCGGTTCTCCCTTTATTAATTAACCAAGATAATACAGAAATGATCGAGAAGAATACTAAACCGGGTAAAAAACAACTGTACACCGTGATGCTCCTATAACAAGAATTCATTTCAGAAAAAATCGTTCTATGATTAGTCTAAAAAATAACTTGATCAAATTTTACCCTTATTTAATCTGATCAAAAGTTTGGTCGGAATAATAGTTGGAGAGGTAATAATGAATATTCCTTACCTTGGTGAATACAGCATGTCAATGCCAAATATCATGAAGTAGATGGTAGTAGATGCGAGGAGATACCAAGGGTATTGTTCGTCGGTCTGTTGGCGGTATCGAAGTTCTTGGTTTTGATCATTAAACCGATATGTGAGGGGNAACCGGGTAAAAAACAACTGTACACCGTGATGCTCCTATAACAAGAATTCGTTTCAGAAAAAATCGTTCTATGATTAGTCTCGAAAATAACTTGATCAAATTTTACCCTTATTTAATCTGATCAAAAGTTTGGTCGGAATAATAGTTGGATAGGTAATAATGAATATTCCTTACCTTGGTGAATACAGCATGTCAATGCCAAATATCATGAAGTAGATGGTAGTAGATGCGAGAAGATACCAAGGGTATTGTTCGTCGGTCTGTTGGCGGTATCGAAGTTCTTGGTTTTGATCATTAAACCGATATGTGAGGGATGACATGCCCTCGTTCCCCTGATACCATTGTCTGTTGCGTTCGAACAGAGACGCGCAATTACATGTGTATGGAGCCGATTAAATGAACTGGATTTAGAAAATGTAAGGAGAGAAAGAAAAGATAACTCACTTTACTCCGAGGAGACAGCTAGAGTTACTGTTTGTCAGAAGATTCGATTCAATTATGGCGATGCTCTGGAAGAAACGGAATACTCCAATAATATATAGAATACTCCTCGTGTTTAAGCGTGTTTAATTAATTCAGTTAATTTAATATTGCTATATGAATCATATTTCATTATTTAATATAATTTCACAGCATTTAGATTTACCGTTAGGCCAATATTTTTGGCAAGTGTGGCCTCTGCTATATTAGCGAAGGGTTTATCGGCGCCCCAACATTCAACATATTTGGTCATTTTACTGCTTGGTCTTGATCTATTTAGAGATAGGAATAAAAGTTATTTTGAATCATTTACTTTCTCCTCTCTTTCAAAATTAGAAATATATCTTCTGTTCTTTGAGCTGTACTAAATACTGTGTAGGTGTAAATATTATCCAATTAGGATCTCAGCTTCCAATCGTGTTATCAGTTAATTTATTATTATCTCTCTCTGAACATTTAATTCCTAATTCTACAGATTCAAAGTTTTACTGTATTATGCGGTAGGCATTTTATTGTTCACGTTCGTACTAATTTTGGAATCAATACGTAGCGCTCGCAGTGTCATTCTTTTTGCAATTTTATCCATGATCAACCTCTATGGGGTATAATTCAAATGTGATTGCTTTATAATTAAAATTCTTATAATTAGAGTTGACAGTAATAATAGAATATGTATAAACTAAACGCTGTGCCATGTTCACCTTGACGGTACGGAGCCAGGGCCGCGTAGGCGCTCACTGCCATCATCCGCTTGATTCTCTCGCCTGGATTTCTATCACAACACGAGAAAAATCATTGCGTCTCGTTACGAATACAATTTCTAACACTTGTACATATACGCGTAATTATACTTTTTTTACATTCTTAACTCGTTAAATGATATATTAATTGTCGTCACTGTCGTCGATTAAGAGATCTTACCTCTCTCGGTACTATTAAAAATGTTTCAATGTTATGTTTAGCGAGATAACTTTCTCGCGATCCACCGTCGCCAGGTTCGACTTCGAAATTGTTACCAAGTTGCAGTAGGGTAGCTTTAGTTATGTGCACTCTCCTTGAAGGAAGAAAGTCTATTCGAAACGAGGCAAAAGAGGCATTCAAACGATCGAAACGGTGTGATCCGTGCTTAATCGCGCTTAAATAAATTACCCCGGTAAACCACCGCTTTCCATGTGATTTGCCAGCGTCACATCGTCGCTCCACACGTCGAATTGCCACTTTCGTAGACCGAGTACACCGCACAAAACATTCCCAGTATGTATTCCTATCCGCATGTCCACGTTGAAGCCCGTCGCCTCGCGAACGAATCTAGCAAAGCGGAAATCTGTCTTCCATTATTTCAGAGAAAAATTAAGCTTACGAGCTCGAAGTTAACGCTCCTCCCTTTACCTGATCGCGTCTATCATTTGCAATCCCATATTCACGCAGTTGTACGCGTGATTCGGGCGAGATATCGGCAATCCTGAAACGCAGTAGTAACAATCGCCCAGGATCTTGATTCTCATGCACTGATTATCCTAAAAAGTCGTTTTCATCCGTAAATTCCAGTTCCGACAGAAAGTGCAATTTAAGATCTTATCAACGGATCGGTCGTATCCGCTCTCTCGGTCAAACTCTTCAATTACCTGAGCAATTTGGTCGAATCTTCCGAATAATTCATTTAACGTCTTCACCAGGTCCGAAGCTGACAATTGTTCCGATAATGGTGTAAAATTTACAACGTCCGCGTACAAAATACTGAAAGAGAAGTGTCGTGTAACTCGCGACGCTTCAATTCTCCTAATTCTACCTAATCGTTTACCGTACCTAACATTGTTATGACGTTGCACGTACATTTCATGGAATCTGGTTTGCTTGTGCGTGCTAGCTTCCTGGCATGCGTCTGCCATCTTCAACATGATACTTCTCTTCACCTGTTTCAACATTCCAACACGTAGAATGTTGATACATTTCCGTGATTAATACGCGATCGTAATGTGGTACATGCAACTTTCAAATGGCGCTCGACAATTTTCAACTTTCTTCGATAGGTCCAGATATTAAAATTTGTAAAAGTACAATTTTCTCCTTTGCGTGATTAGAAGCTTACCTCGGCGGCTATGTAAGCCGGTATAACGCTCAGCAATAATTGTTCCTGCTGTTCTCTTTCGCATTCTAATTTTATTCTGGACTCAATCACGGTTTTCGTTCTAGAAAATGTTCTGTTATGCGCTCTCGCAGTTAAAACGCTGTAATACGAGCCCGACAGAACCGCGACGAATAGAAAGACTACCTCGCTGCACGTCTGGCAAACAAAGAAGAGCGAGAACAGGTGAATCGACGAGGAAACAAAGAGGAAAAAATAACAAGCCAATGACATGTATACCTCTATTATCTGATAATAGCTCGAGTGATCGAAAAGGAAGAATCGCCAGCTTAAGTGAACGATAATCAATACGATCGCAAGAATCGTCGGCTTCTGTCGAGTGTCCCGCGGCAAAACAGCGATCATTGCTAAAACCGTGACAAAAAGGGGTATCGAGGCACGAATTATCAAAATTCCGACCCCTAATATACCGGAGGCAATGAAGCCTATAATAAGCCTGGTCCTGGCGGACGTCAAAGTCGATGGTAGCTGCGTAACAAGTAGTAAACTCAACGACAACGGTAACAAAGTTGTCAAAACTGACATAGGCACTATCACTTTCTCTAAATCCTGCAAGAAAGTAGAAACCGGACGTTTTATTTCAAATCGACAATTTCGACCGGACAATTTTAATCGCTTTCGATTTTCCATCGTGTTATTCGTGTACGCGATTTTAGATTAGCCCCATGCATTCTGTTGGCACCGTTACTGTGTCGAGAGTCCGCTTTTAAACCACATTTCTTTAATCTGATCATTCCAAATTTTGAAATAAGGGAAATTGTAATGGAAGTGTGAACATTAGTAATTCGTATCTTTGAGGTAAAGTATTTATGGAAATTAATATATAGGTAGAGAAAGAACTACGATGCGAGCATTGTGCGACAATTAACGCAAGTACCTGATAGTTGTTAATATAGAGAACTCCTAGAGCGAAAATCAACGCAACGACGGCGATGAATAGAGTACCAGCATAAAGGGATGCTGTCAATTTCCCCTCATATTTGCTTCGAAGTTGTTCCAATTCTTTGACGTCAACTTCCTTTGCAACATGTTCTTCTAAAACATGCGTTCTTTGTCAGATCGCGTTAAATGAAATATTGACGTAGCAGTCTTTTTCGATTCCCTAGTTTTTGACTAATTTTATTTTCTGAACTAACTTTTGAAATGTATTTCGTACAGAACTGACTTCAGAAGCGGGTGATTTTATTGAATTATCGTTAAAGCCATGATTTTTAAATTTTCTAATTCGAAATGCCTAGCTGCGGAAGTTCTGTTCAGGAAAGTATTATCGTTAATGAAAAGTAGAAATGACATGCTTGCTCTTATTAAATGGCAAGAAGCAGGAAATAGACAACGAATTTATGGCACTTCGCGGCGCACTTTTAGCGTCGGGAATTGGCCGTTTGCCAACGCGAACTATTTTCGATCTATCCCGTCAGAAAATTTATTTGACTTTTTCTTGTAGCCATCCGTAATTGCCACGTATAACGTTTCTTTCGTGTTGAATCGAATCGAATGTTGCAAAACAGAATTTCATTCAGCCGCTAGTTCATTATCTTGTTCGCGCATGATAAGGATCAGTCACATATTCATGATTAGGTCAACGTCAATTATTACTAACTACGGTTCAAGATCACGCCGCGTAAAATACGGACGTAATTCGATTCACAAATACTTCGGGTAATTCCAAATATCGTTCGTAATGTATGTAAACTTTTAATTAATATTTTATTAAAATCTAAAACTGTTTTCAATCAAAATTAGCTAAAGTGTTTTAATTAAAAAAACCCTGTTTGAATATATGTTCTCTTCTGTATTTGTGTATCGCTCGTGAAATTTCATAATATTTTTAACAATTATCTACAAATTGTATAAAAAAGCATTAACTGATGTTATGAAGAACTACCGGATGTTTTACCTTCTTCTGTCATAACACTGGTGTAATACTCCGTCTTCGTTTCCAATTTTGATTGTCCCGGTTGCTCCAGTTTTTCTGTCATTAATTATTAAAAATGCCTTCGATTTCTTTTCACTTCTAATCAATCAGCCACGGTAGTCTCTTTTTTTAATTTTTTCCTGACGTATAAATTTTTTTAATACAAACGAACTAGAAAAGGAGAACTTGTTCACTGATACCGCGTTTGTTGTTTTACTAGGATTTTACCTTGTCAAATCCTTTACTGTGTCAAGGCGCGGATGGCGGGGGTGAAAGACAAATCCAGGTTTATTGGATCGATATAAGCACCGTTTTTATCAGTCACATGTTTCCTTATCTTTATAACTGCAATTAAGAATTCACTTCTTGGAGCGCTTCGTTGTAACAGAATATTTAATTGAACACAGATTACATGCGATTGCGACGCGCACTCGAATCGTACGAGCAACCACTCCCGCGGATGCAAGGATTGCAACTGGTGGCTGAATTATGAGCCAAGTTTATCGCAAAGCTTACCTATGATTCGTTTAGGGTAACTCTATCGCGAACTTCTGACATTCACATCGATGATTAAAACCTAGTTGCATTAGTTTTGCTCTTCTTATTTACGTCACTTACATACGTGCCATCCAACATATTGTTAAAAGTATAATTGTATCTTATAAGTTGAATTAAATTAAAAGAGGTAGGTGTGCGAAATAATACAACTAAATATTTCTTTTTTTAAATACTTTTTTATTAATTAACATTACCAAGGAATAAATAAAACATTTCTAATTATTAAAATATAATGTCAATTCGGTGAACTTATGTCACATAATCAATATAGGTACATGATTTTGTCACATTTATTTACATGAAACCACATTATAAAAACTCCATTTCTCGTTCGATACCCACGAACTTTAATTGTTCCGTCGGTCCGTATCTGTATGAGCAAAAAAAGTGTATATTTTTTTGCTAGACGGAAAATACAACGCATACTTACCTGTAATCAAAGAATAATTCTTCGCCTGGTTGAATAGCTCTCTTTGCAAAAATGCCAATCCTATGATCTCCATTAACCATCATTACTTTTGCGTAGCAATTGGGATTTATTGAATGATTTGCGAATCTTATTTTGTTCCCTTTGCGTGTAGCGTCCACTACGAAATCTTAAAATTGAAAGGCATTAATCAGTAAAGTTTTCTCTGTATTATAAACTATACAGAACAATTTATAATTCTGCTGACCATTATTGAGATTGAAAAGGAAACTGCACATGTATTTATCATAGACTTTGCCTCGTCTGTCGGCTTCATCTTGACTTATAATTTCACCACAATATTCCGATATGAATTCATTCTTTGCGGCAGATTCTTTAAGAAATATTCCCCAGCCAGCCACATCGGATGGTGCCATCAGAAGATGTTTATCTGAAAGTGTAACACATTAAGTCATGTAATTAGAACATCCGAGAGATTACACGATCTGATTGCAAAACTGTTACGTACGAAGACCGCGTTGAACGCTAACGTTCTTGCAAGATATTTTCGTAATATGGAACTGATCTGCGCCACAGGTTTGGCACAAATCTGGATCGCACTCCCTTACGGCTAAGTAACAGGGACACTGCTTCGTATTGCATTGAGCTTTGCATCTACATCCTGGGAAACGATTTTGACATTCGCTACTGCATTGACAAAACTTCTCGCAGAAGTTTTGAGCTTGTATGCATGGACACGAATTGTCACACGGCCTTCCTGGATGATCGCAAGGTGCGAAATTGTGGACATGATTGGCGCCTTCAAAATAAGGAATGTATTAGCTTAAAAGTTTTACATGAAAAGTATGTACCATAAATTTGAAGGTAATTACCAGAATCCTTTTTCAACTGTATCTTTCTACAATGCATTGACCACAGACGATGTTTCTTCTTTTTCTTTCGCGGTGGTGTAAAGTCTTTCAAATTCTCGATCGCTGGTATGTCAGACGCTTCCTTCTGCGCGAATTCATACACTTCTTGACAAGTTTTAGTTAACAGTATCTGCGCTAATGCGCAAGGATTGCCAGGAAGAGCTTTATGAAGTGCTCGAAACAAACTTTGCTCTGAACCCGTCCAGGAAACTTCACTCTCACACTGTACTCGTTTATCGAGACCCAAAAGCGTGAAAGGCGTTTGATTCTCTGGTTGAGTTTGATCTTCCATTGAATCCTCAATTTTTAACTCTTTGTTGACATTTTGTTTAAAATCTGACGCAATATCGTATGAATCTATTAAAATTTCGATGCATTTAAACGAGAGATATCTTCCTTAAAAGAAGCGAAAAAAGAAACGTCGATTGATCACTACCTTGACAACTACCTCCTTGGCTATACTTATTGCTATCATTGCTATCTTCACTACTCGCTTCATTCCCAGAATCTACGCTTGCTTGTTTCCGTACTTTCCTGGGTCCTCCACGTTTCTCATCGCTTTCATCTTCCTTTATATCAGCCGCTTGTGCAGCAAGCTTTTCTTTCATTCCCTCCTATAAAAATATTTCGAGTTAATACACATAATTTATTAATTTCCCTGACATTGTCCATTGTTAATTTCGTTTTTTACCAAATGCATGTAACATGCCGCCCCACATGGCTCGGCAAATGGCTTCAAATCAGGTCCCTTTCGTTTTTGCAAGTTTGGTCCTGGATGACAAACTTGAAGACCTAGAAGTAACATTTCAAATTCAGTGCGAACCTACTTTTACACAAAAACATCGTTTATGATATGTATAGAATTTAATATGTAGACGCAGCGTCGAACGCTGAACAAAATATGATAGTAGATGTGCCCTTGACGCTGTCTCCATGCTAAACGAAAAAAAAAGAAGCGTTCTTTCACGTATGACTGTATACAATGTTGTCTTTACCTGGCGGCGACTCTCCCCTGGCTGCTACAATAAATCACGAATCATAAATGATTGTCATTAACTGAAGGTTAGATTGAATACTAGATATTGCCTAAAGATTTTATTTGATACTCAATATCAATCTTTATAAGTAAAACAATATTGTATGCGTTATTCTTATACTCACGATGAAGAAAACAGTCATATTTGAAGCATCTCCTGCAGAATAGGGTATGAAAAGAATGCATGGTTTGTTCTCTTGGCACACTCTTTGCATTTACTCCGTCGATATTTGGTGTACATTCTGGCGGAAGAACATTCGGGTCAGATCTCTCAGTTAATTCTATATACTTCTCCTTCAATTCTTCTGGTCTTCCTTTGTTGGGGAATATACTAGATATTGCCTAAAGATTAATATGTACGAGATAACGTTTCTTTTGAATGAACATTTCAAGCATCATGAATTATCATACGTATCACACGCCACTAACATTAAATATGTGCATAGAAGGAAATGGACTTATTTCAGATTTAGCATTCTCAGTCCTCATGTCCATTTTCATATTGTTGTCCTTTCTATCTTTGTCTCTATCGTCATCTTTTTCCCTTCCTTTCCTTGTTTGTTCCCTCTCTTTATCTTCTTTCTCATATTGTATCAGAGCATTTACTAGGTCAACAAAAATTGAATCATCCATGAAACCGGATTCTCTGTCTCCATGTACCTACAATCATCAGAAATACTTAGTTGCTTAAATTCCTTACTGAAATAAATTTCTCATTTTATGGGTGATACATACTTTCCCATCGTAATTCTTTATTAATTCCTCAATAAATGTGCCATCTTGATCTAAAATCTCGTCGCCCATATAAGGTATATTGTGCAACACAGTCTCATCTTCGACCATGAAATTCTGTTGTATTGGAGCCCAAGTATACATGGTCGGTATAGGAGTAACTGCATTCATAATTTTAACAGGACATGTTTGTACTTCACCATCTGAACTGGTAACTTCTGCCTTCTTCATGCAAGATACATGTGGTGGTATATCCTGCATGGCAATCCACATCGCTTTTCCATCTGCCCATCGTTTTTGTTCAATCGATAATTGTTCTGAAAAAAAGACGAAAGATTAGGAGAAATTGGGATTTCACTTTTACCGCCAAAATAATATATACACACCAGACATAACCTTACGATTCTGATTCCAAGCTATTTTCACCTCATCCGCGCGTTTGTACCGTTTCATTTGTCGTAAACGCATATATTCCGACCTTACGCGTTTCCTCCATTCTGCGGACACTTTAGCTTTCGACATCTTGATCTTGATATGAAATTAGTTGTTTCTTGTAAAAATGCTCGTTTATGTTTACTAAGGACCGAAGAGTTAGTCTTCTGTCATTTCAATTTCGAAGTGTGGACTCGCATGAACTGCGACGACGACTTGGCGTGGTGTATGTGTATTGTGTGAAGAAAGACAAACACTGCGACTGATTCTGATTGAGACACGCGAAAGAGTTCCTGACTTTGATTTCTGACCTGACTTGACTTCCGTGACTCTCTCTCTCCTGGATTATCCTAGATTACCGATGTGGAGAAATACTATATTGAACATGGAACTGATGGAACCATGGAACAGGTCCATGCCATGGAACGACGACGGAACACGGAAACCAACGAGAATCATCCCTTCCACTTCCACAGACTAGCACCGTATCCGTTTGCCGTTCGCTGTTCACGTTCACGTTCACGGCGTTCACAGTTCACGGGCCCTCGGACACGATTGTATTTCATAACAGATCGAAACAATAGGACAATCTCGCACTTTGCATTGCACTTTATCCTTTTAGATATCGCGGGACTTTCCTCAGCACTGTATCTCTGAATAAGCAAGTCTTGATTCGGATGGCGCGTAAACTGTGCATGACAATAGAGTTCCAAACGTGAGTAAATTATAATTTATTTATATATTTTCATGTAAAAGTACTATAGATTATTATTCCTTGCCGTCATTATTGTAAGAACATTTAGTTTCTAAATATGTTAAACAAAAATCGCATTATCCAGTGCTGTAGAAGTACCGTGTTGTACAAAGGCTTTCGCAATTTTCTTATCCTATTAGAGGGAAACGGTTATAGAATGTATGAGGCTCCCCGCAATTTATCCTATCGTGTTAGAATGAAACCGTATTGTAGGAGGGCTACCCATATACGAATATTAGTGGAAATCATTGTATGTATGGACGTGTAGATGAGTTCTCATAAAATCAAGTTTTATTATATATGTAATTTACATAGAAAACAGCACATATAATTTTCTGTCAATTATCAGTCGTTAATCAAACTTTTCGTTCCGGCTCTCTTTTATTGTTATGGTTTCGAATGTTTCACTTTCACCTTGACGGCCCTATAATTTAATTAATTAATCATTTTTAAACATTTATAAGCATGTTACATAAGGGGACATGTACATTTCATTTTCTTACCTATGACACTTAATAGTACCGGTAAAAATATTAAACCGTGCAAAGCACCGAAAACTACAATTCCTAGATACATTCGGAAGTAAAATACTTGAATGATTTGAGTTTTAGAAAATGCTAATATCACAATTCCAATAATTTTAGTTAGTGTAATACCAGAGAACACCTGTAGTGATAAGAAATATCTATTAAAATGTATACATATATATAAATAGAAAAATTACATTTAGTAATTAATTAGATTAATATACGTACCGAACTCCCTATTACATTAAGCGTATCGGTGGCACGATCAAGCCTCGTAATTTGCGTGGACTTTAAATAATAATGTATAATATGACTGCAAAATTCTACGGATATACCAGCAGCCTGTAAGAATGCAACTTCGATTTATTTTCCTTTTTGCGGCTGATGAGGAAAACGATAACGTATGATTTCTTACTATACCATTATTAAATTAACGAGGGAGACCGCGTTTAATTGAATGTTCCACCAATACATGAGTCCGCCCAAATTGATAAGTATCATAAGTACTGTTAGTAATACTATCAGCGCGGAAAATAATGATAATCCTGTTAGAATAAAAGTTACTACCAAGATCACACCGAGGGACAAACCCAACGACAGTAATGTCTCTTTCCAGACAGTGAGATATTGTTCGTAATAAACATAAAACACGCTGTAAAAAATGGTAATATACTTCTCCGCTTTTTGTACATTATTATACATGTATGTACAGAGTATCCCTAATTTTTTCTGGATAAAGCTTGTATATACATTATTAAATATGTATAATCGGATACAAACCTGTATGGAAACACAGTTATTTTCTCTTCAGTTAAATTTTTCTCGTTTATCATAGTTGTTATGTTGTCGGCGATTTCTCTAGTAGATTTCAGTGATTCGTACCAATCTGACTGTTTCTTCAATGGAGTATGATAGCCCATAAAGTAACTGTTTTGAACATCCGCCAATTCATTTACGTCTGTAGTATAACTTAAGGCCTAAAAGTCCGCAAAGAACGATGTTAGAATATTATAATACATTTACGAATGCTGTGTAAAAATAGGCACATAATAAGAAAAGGAATGAAGAAAGATTTTACGTCTTTATATGCAGCTCGGCCAGCTTTCGCGCAATTGCTGTCTGGAACATCACGTACAAAGTATGACAAATATTTTCGAAAAGAGTGTGCATCTGGTCGCATATTGTCAATAGTAACGTCGCACTTCTCACACGCGGCTTCGCCACCTGAAATGGAAAAGTATAACAAACTTAACTTCGGTCGTATAAGCCGATTTTGTGAAAATTGAGAAAATTAACGATCACGTACGATCATGGGGACAGAATGAGCTGTTACTCCTAAATTGTTGGCAACAGCCGCTAACTGTCGCAAAGTCTATGAAATCGTCTATCCACGACGAAGCTGCTTTCGATAAATAGGATCTATGTTTATAAAATCAGTATTCGATTAATGTTAGTAATCATTTTGAAATACATAAACTATACATGTGTATGAAATTATGAAAAATAGATATATAAATAAGTGTAGAGATTGTAGAATATGGAGAATATTTGTATGTATAGATTATACAAAAATTTTGTATAAATACATACATGTTCGGTTGCTTAGCTGCTGCATAGATCTGCGAATACAACGAATCGGTATTACATTGCACACCACCGCATATTGCATTTTGCACATGCTTTTGACTATAATTCAATCCAGGAGTTACTATAAAATAAACAGGTGGTCCCATCGACAGAAGATCATCCATATACTGAAAACAGTAGAATCTTTAATCATGTTGCATCAAATATTTAACTATTTGCATCATTTACTCTCATTGATATGTCATCATATGTTACTTTTATATAAAATTACCTCAAAATATTTAAAAACGTAAGAATCTTCGGGCATAGAAAGCTTTTGATCCAGGCCAAGACTGACTTGCGGCACTACTACAGCTTGTGCGATTAGAGCAACAGAGAACACGGTTAACACAATTATTCTACCAGGCGTTGTCATAAGGGTAGGCGTATAAAAACGTTTAAAGAGCGTGTGCATAAGGTTGAAGTTCTCTTCCTCTATAAAATTCTCTTTCTCGGTTCTTACGCAGCAAAAAACATCCAACAGTCTTTTCTGAAGTATCAAAAAACGTCGTTAAGCAATTGTATAAAATTATTTCGTAACAATCAAGCATTTACCTCAAATCTTTGCTCGTCCAAAGACAGAAGACAAATGAAAGCTGTTATTTGTAAGAGAAAGTTAATCAGAATGGATAAAAATGCATAGAGAGCAAAAGTATTTACTGCTGGCATTGGCGACCGTGCTCCTGAAAACGTTCAATACATAAGATGACTCAAAAATATTCATATACATATATACAAATCTTGTGAAAATTAAGGAAAAAAGTTAAAATAAATATTTTTGTCAACCTATTAAGAAGCAGAAGCATTCCGACATGCTAGTAAGTAACATCGACGGTCCAACTTCCGCCAAAATTCTACCGATATGATCAGGTACAGATTCATCGGCACGTTTTGGATTCCTTTGATGCGTGTGAATCAAAATAAAAATATTGTCTACGCCCACGGCCAATATTAAAAATGGGATCACCTATACGAATAAGAAGCAATCGATTGATATACAATTATACATATTATATTTTAAATTGAAATCACTGGAAGTACAAATATTGATAAAATATGTATATGAATAATATTTACAGCATTTTTATACATATTTTAATTTAATATTGATTATAGCTTCGACAATATGGCCGAAGGATTATAGTCATATCGTTGCTAGATTAGAAAATTTGTCTTACTTCAATTGTGAGAAGCGCTGTGGGTACTCCGATGTAACCGAACGTGCCAACGGAGCAAGCAACAGATGCTATTACTATGACTACTCCACCAAAGCTCAACATTATTTTGCTATTCGCCTAGAATCAAATAGAAATGTTTTTCGGTGAAAATAAATTCGGGACAGGTAAACGTACATTAATTTATTATTGAAGGTGATGATTTAAGAATAGAACAACTTACAAGGTACACTAGGACCCCACATTTTATTTTACTTAACGCAAAAGCGACGTAAAGAATCATCAATGCGTAACTGAGGAGTATAGTCTTAACCTCTGCTTTCGATGATCTCACTAATTCGTCCTCGATGGACTTCTCTGTGGTATAGGCGACGTCCATAAACTGTGGCCTTTTGTTCACGGTCCAATCTTCCATAAAATCGAGAAACCTGAAGAAATTAATTATTACATGATATCTGTAGATAGCATCGTGTTATCGGTTTATCACAATAATTTTTATAATTGTACTTTACCGTTGTTCCCACTTGTACGCCGATTTGAGCTCCTCCGCATCGAGAGAGTTTTTCAAAAGAAAAGATACAACCACTCCGGTTGCTTTCATATAATCTTTCCCATCGTAATTAAGTTCTCCTTCTTTAATAAAACCTCCGTAAGCTAACGCGGGAAAGACTGGCCCCTTGTATGGTGCCAAACACTCAGGATCGAAAGCGTTCCTTTGTTGAAATGAGAAAAAGTAATTGACATTTATTTTATAATAGAGACTAATGGGTCTATTGTGTTTTGATAACTCACTGGGCACACTTGTATAATTGGTCCAGATAAGTCCCTCCTCGAGTCTTATTAAGAAACCCAAGATCGTTTTGGAAATATCCCCATACGCTTTGCACCGTGCAAAGGTCCAAATTGACGGGCCCCAAAAAGTCGCTTTGAGCAGGCGCGTAACAAACATGTTCCAAGCCTTCTTTGTCATCTTGTCCGAGCTGGTAAATCAAATTTTCATTTTAACGCGTTAAGAATTTTTTCTAAGCATTTAGCGAGTTCAATCGTACTTTCAGTATTTCATTCTGAAGATCGTATAGAGCGTGTAGGAACTCCTTGTTGAACACAGGCCCGAGTTTCATAGCGCCGGATGTCGAGTTATAATCCACCTGAATACAAAGAATTTTAGGAATGATAAAATAATAATACAAGGAAAAAAGATAAGATATATTCTTAGACTGTGGAGTTTTATGGAAAACAAAACTTTTGAGATACCAATTTAGAAATTGAGACTTCTTCCAGTCGTTTAATGATAAACGTTGGCGTATGTAATGCATATCCATGTATACTACGCGCGCTTTGCAAATCAAATTATTCTATTAATGCATAAAATCCATAGTCTATATCTTATTACCTCTGGCAAGTTTACAGCTTTAATGTAGATTTGTTCGGTTCTGTAGAAGGGTTGAAACTTTGTATCGAAGTAATCCTTTTCGACTCTAGCTCTGCTAGTGGGTGCAGCCCAAATTTCCGTCGGATTACTTACTACTTTGAGAAGTGTAATTCCATAGCTCAGTCGAATTATTATACATAAAAACACGGGCAGGAGAATGACCGGACACTTTGCAAATGCTATCGAACACATTAATCAGATTGATAAGGATTAGGATAAACCAGCTTAAATATCTATACAAGTGACAATACAGTTTTGATATGATCGACGTAAGGAACGTACTTCGGCCCCAGGCAGTAAAAGCTTTTCGACATATTTCGTCAATTTTTGCAAATTTATTTTTTCCCGCTCTACTCGCGTCGGAGTTATCATCAACAACTGGTTTATCTGGAATTCGATATATGTATTTATTATAGCTAGAAGGATAAAAAATAGTGTAATTAAGATTATAATAACATTGCGAAATGTTCATCGGAAGCAAATGCAAGCTGAAACGATACCTGAACGTAATCTCCTTACAACTATGTATGTGATCGTAGCTGACAGTATTAATACACCAATTACTATTCCGGATATCACTCCGTAACCGTTGTGATTAAAAATGAGGAATTTATGTTTTTCCTTTGCCAATGATATGTACGGACAGGCCAACGGACAGTCGTTGCAACCGCAAGCTGATAATCCCTGTCGGACGAAAACGATTTTTAAGAATGCGTGCGATTTCTTTATGTCCAATGCTTACGTGCGTGTGTACAATAAAGTTTTGAACATTATTTTGTTCCTATATGGGCATCTAAAAATAGGCTGTAGATTTTTATTTAAAAGAAAACACTTGCGACATCAATTTAAAAAATATAGATTCTTTTATCACTTTGTGATATGCAACACTGTTGATGTTCTATATATTTTTCTACATTATATTGTATTTCTTGCACATTCAGTCTTTATATAAATGCATAAAATACGCAGTCTAACTATAAATAAATAGATCTCTCAATAATTTCAAAACGGTTTTCCATCAGACTTACATCGTAGCTTTCATTACATGGTTTCACCGGGGCGTTCCAGAAAGACCCGTTCCAAGAATCGCTTTCAGTGATGAAGTTCATTTGAAAATTGATGAATATGTTGTTATCCTTATCGCCTTGATAAGCGTACCAGCTGTAATTGTATTTTTTTGAGTCTGTATACTATTACCGACTTATATGTATGTAATTGCTATGACAATCTTTAAATTTACGCTTTTGGCGTGCATGTGTCCATTGAATGACCTCCGCACGCTAGTTCGACAGCTATAACTCCAGATGATGGCATAATGATATTCTTACAGGAGTCAAACGTTCCATTCATGTATGTTTCATTCACATAGGCCTAAAAAAAGGAGGAATTCATTGCGTCACACACATTTCGCATACATGTACGTCATTTTTTTGTTTTATTATAGATTGAGTGTCTGCTTATGATGTTGAAAATAATTTCAACTAATTTAGATAGACCTTAGAATTTTTTATGGATTAATTGGAGTAGCAACAACGGTTCACTTACTTGAATTTCTTCGACGTAAGTTTCACCGCCTGTTGTTTTTGTTTTTGTAATATTCAAAAATGTGCTTTGCACAGGACTACAAGTTAAGTCGCACAAAAGTTTGTACATATTTCTTGTACACGTTGGGCATCTGGCATAAATACCTTCGGCCATATTTAATTTAGTAACCAGTGTGTCCATATTAGTATTATCGCAACATAATTTCGGATTATCCGGATCTGAAACGTCTATAAATTTCGTATAAGCAGCCGTAAAAAAAAAATTATCCGTTACTTTTAACATCACGTATAAACTGTCCAAATATTGAAA